>JAQFZG010000693.1:0-28222 GCA_034695465.1 Entomobrya nicoleti
CTCCATATAATCGATTAAGATGAAGGTATACTGAGAAACAGTCGACTCTATTATTGCATTCCATGAACATTACCTTCTGCATAACATTTGGTCGACATCTGACAAGATTTGACATTTTCTGCATTTCTCTGCTTAATTTTTTTAAGGAAATTTAAGTTCTTTTGTTCTTAAAATTTACCCTTTCAGAGTCAGTCATGGCGGGGTCGGTAATAAACAATCGTTTTAGTACAGTAAAACTGGGCGTGTTATTTATTTTATTTTTGTTAGAATTACGTTTAAAAATCATACACAAAACCATTAAACACGTTTAAGGTACTACAAGTATATGTCCTAGCAGATAATACAACTACAAAATAAAAAACACTTATTTTAAGTTTGTGGAGCATTGTTCTAAAAGTTAAATTGTGTCATTGTGTCAAACTCGTTTGATTGATTACAATTTTGATACATTTAATCTACTTATTCGATTACAGGACTTATACTTATCCCTCTGCTAAAATTATTAAAATACTATAAAGAACTTATCTGATCGTTTCATCGTTTATATTTTCATCGTTTAAAAACTTCCAGATTTTATTACAGCAGAATCATCACTTTAACAAAATTGGTGTACACATATAAACTATTCCTACCAGCAAGAAATACTGCATGGCATCCCTTGACGTGTCTTGGAAATTTTCATACAAAATGGTTGTTATCATGAGTTTCTACATTGTACAATACACATAACTAGAGTTAACTCAATATGTTAAAGCCCGTATTTCCATTGAATATTCACAAATGAAGCAAATTCTGGTTCATGTATGTCGGTATAAAGATCTCGGTTTAAAACAAATCCAGTTGAATTAACACATTATTTGATTGGAAATGACTGACTTGCACAGAGTTGGTTAATTCTAGTAAAGCCTGAATTTCTATTGAATATTCACAAATGAAGCGAATTCTGGTTCATGTATGTCGGTATAAAGATCTCGGTTTAAAACAAATCCAGTTGAATTAACACATTATTTGATTGGAAATGACTGACTTGCACAGAGTTGGTTAATTCTAGTAAAGCCTGAATTTCTATTGAATATTCACAAATGAAGCGAATTGTGGTTGATGTAGATCCTTTTAAAGATTTCTGTTTAAAACAAATCCGGTTGAATTAACACAATATCTCATTGGAAATGACTGGCCAGCACAGAGTTGGTTCAATCACAGTATTACCATTGAATATTTTTAAACGAAGTTAATTGCGGTTTATGCATGTCGTTATAAAGATTTTGGTTTAAATAAAACAAATCCGGTTAAATTAACACATTATTTGATTAAAAATGACTAACTTGCAGAGAGTAGGTTAATTCTTATAAAGCCTGTATTTTCATTGAATATTAACAAACGAAGTAAATTGTTGTTCATGGATATCGTTATAAAGATTTCGGCTTAAAACAAATTCGGTTAAATCAACACACAATTTGATTAGAAATGACTTATTAGCACAAAGTCGGTTCAATCAATTTAAGCCCGTATTTTCGTTGAATATTAACAAACAAAGTTAATTGTGGTTCATGGATCACGTTATAAAGATTTCTGTTTCAAAGATATTCGGTTAAATTAACACATTAATTGATTGGAAAAGACTGACTAGCACAGAGTTGGTTCAATCTATTAAAGCCCGTATTTCCATTGAATATTCAAAAACGAAGTAAATTGTGGTTCATGGATCACGTCATAAAGATTTCGGTTTAAAACAAATCCGGTTAAATTAACACATTATTTTATTGGAAATGACTGACTAGTACACAGTTGATTCAAACTTTTTAATCCAGTTTTTCGATTTAAGATTTACATATGAAGCTAATTGTAGTACAAGGATGTTATGAAAAAGATATCGGTGCAAACGTGTTCTATGGTAAAGTAATTTCGGTTACATTTACGCATAACTTGATTTGGTATTGCTGACTATGAGATAATTGTATTAATACGTTAGGCTTTTTTTAAATAAAATACATTGTCACCAAACAAACAAATGTGATTTTGTCAGTGGTTGAATTTTAATTTTAATTGTGCAATTGAGTTTTGACCCTTAATTCTAAAATTAAATAAAGACACCAAAATACTAGGCATTATCGCACGAACTGGTTTTGCTAAATCGCCATTTATTATTTTACAGTTCCTTTGACTTCTGCAACTTAAAGGAGCGTAACCTTTTTGATTATAAATAATGTGTTTAGTTCTGGTAAAAATTATGCAAAGACAGACTTGACGGAGATTTGACAGGTGATTATGTAAAATTGTCAGTGAGTCAGGCAATGCAGTTACAGATATTTTACATTAAAACCAACGAGCATACCTTTAATGTTTATTTCAAATGCTAAATTAATCGAATAAAATCCAATAAAAAATGCAAGAATTGTGATCCCATTTTGTCAATTATGTAATACAAACGTAAAAAAATTTACCATGAGTGCAATAAATTGTGTGCAAACTCTGCATGCCTCTAAATGAAAATTTTGTTTATTGTTAAGCTTAAATATAGTAACAATAGAAATTAGTATGTACACTGTAAACCTTTTTGTATTACAACCAAATTTAGGATAAATAGGCTAATAAGCGTACAATGTTTTTAGAATTTCAAAAAACCCTAGAACGCATTCTACTCAATTTTTTGTTGTTAAGCTTTAAACAATTCATATTCAATATTTTATGTAGTGACAAAATGCCTTTATAAATTCTTAAATATTTCACTTGTATTTTGACGATACCATGACAGCCATTTACTTCGTGTGATATTTCTTCACGTGATCTTTTAAATTTACATGTCGTGCAAAACAGTTGTTGCAAGTTTCACATTTGTATGGAAGTTCACCAGTGTGAATTGTGAAATGATCCTCAAAAGTTTTTCTCTCTATGCACTCATAACTGCATAATGGACAAAAGTGAAGTTTTTCTCCAGTATGTTTACACATATGACGAAGAAAGCCTGGCCCTTTTTTATTGAATTTAACCCCATCAGTACAAAATATGCAGGTTATAAGGATCTTTCCTTCTTTATGTGACAAACTCGACTGGTGACTACGTAAACCAGTTGAACTGAAAAACCGTTTTCCACACGGAGAACAGCTAAATCTGTACTCACTTTTGGAACAGTGTCTTCGTTTATAATGCAGCATTAGGTGTTCTTTTGTGAAGAATTTAGAAGGGCATTTTGGACAGTTATGATTTCTCTCTCGTGTCGTCCAATGAATTCTTAGGTGGTGACCAATTAGCTCAGATTTAGTAAAGAAATCAGCGGAACATTTTTGACATTTGTGTGGCTTTTCTTTTGTATGATTTCGCCTGACGTGAAGAAACATTTGACTTTTTTCTGCATACTTGACATCACAAAACTTACACGAATAATATTTTTCTTCGATATGTTCTCTGATATGCCGCCAAAGATGGGTTAGAGAAAAATACTCCTTTTCACAAAATACACATTTATATGCTCGTTCTTTTTGTAGGCGACGCACCCACTCCAAATGATTAGTCAACGCCTGGCGACCCATAAACACTTTGTCACAATGACTGCAATTTACTTGCTCCTTCTTTTTATGCACTTTCAAATGTGTTGTCAAATCGCCCCTTGTAATAAACTTAGAATTGCACTTGTTACAGTCAAAAACTCTTTTTCTTGTGTGGTACAATTTATGGCAGCTTAGCAGCCCTTTTGTTTTAAACCATTTTTGACATATATCGCACTGAAATGGTTTCTCGTCATTATGTGATATCATATGAGTTTTTAAGGCACTACTGTCCATGAATCGCTTGTTGCACACTGAACAAATAAACTTTCTCCCTTCATCTCCGAGATGTGTGAGTGCATGCCTGTCAAGATTCTTTTTGGCAACATAGGCTTTGTCACAAGTTTGGCAGACAAACGGAAATTCGCCTGTGTGCAGTCTCATGTGGTTTTCCAGGTTGTTTTTCTGTGTAAAAAGTTTATCGCATAATTTGCATGGATATCGAATCCCTCTGTGCACAGTGGGATTATGATGGTCCAAGCCTTTATCTGAGTAACATATGAAGGTGCACAGTTTACAAAAATATTGTTTCTTTGCAGGTTTGTTTTCCATTGTGTTGAATTAATTGCTCTGTAGCCACCAGTGGGATGTTTTAAGGTGTCTGGAATATTAAAAACAATAACAAATAAAAAATATATTTAATTTAACAGCTTTTAAAATGAAACTGGGTAATGATCATTAATATTAACTACCAATAAATATATTAGTTGTGGTGATGAGAGAGCCAACATTTGTTTACTAGATTGCACAGTAAAAATAAATTTCCATTAGATATTTTCGCCAGTTGAACCTGAAGGAATAAATAAAACAACGATTCTTACAAAGGTGTATTTTTTGTCTCGGTTTGTTTTTCTCAGAAGCTCTTGTTTACTCTCAAACAACAACAAACAATAACAATCTTTCCCCGCACCCTCTTTTTCATTCTCATTTACTCAATGGTTTCTTCTAGTACAATCTTATTGTTGTGGTTATTACAGGTGTGTGATAAAGGTACAAACAGGGGGTGAAGATTGATGATTTACTACTTGAACACATTTTAGGTACACGTTTGTTGGGCTCTAGCAAGCAGGTATAATTTTTTACGTACTTTCATTGAATATCAGTGTAGAAAAAGGTTAGTCATATCATCTCTACAAGATATTTTCCTCGAATATTTTATTGCCATGCTCATGCATTGCTTATCTTCCATAACAAATGTGATTGATACGTTTGAAATGTCATTTCACAGTTCCACGACAACTTTTATATTGTTTATAATGTAGATTCTATTGGAATAATTTTTACATAATTACATAGTCCGCATGCAAAGGTTGAGCCTTAAATCAAATTCTGATGCACCCTTAACATCTAAGCTTTCATAATACATTTTTTGATGCAATGCGAGCAACGGAAACGGAACTAACTTTATGAAGGTAGCGATTCATGAACGCTTTTGACACCTTGAATATTTAACACGGCAATTATTCTTCGACTTGTGTAATTTGTTCACGTGATGATTTAGTTCTCGCACGGAGAAAAATTCAGCTGGACACTGTTGACAATTGTGAGACTTTTCCTTAATATGCATTCGCTTCATGTGTTCATATACCCTCGAGTTTGTGCAAAATCCTTCACCACAAAACTTGCAGAAACAAGGTTTTTCTTGAATATGTTGTCGAATATGTCTTGAAAGGTGACCAGATTTAAATCTCTTTTCACAAAATACACAACTTTGTTTCACATGCTGACGTTTATGAGCATGCCAAATGTGATGAGTCAGACGTCGTGGTCCAGGAAATAGTTTTTGACAATGTTGACATTTAAACTTGAATTGATGTGTATGTCGTTCCATGTGACTTTTTAAGTTAGAAAGTGAACTAAACCTTGATTCACATTTCTCACAATTAAAAGGTTTCTTGTTTTCATGAAGCCATTGATGAGCTTTTAAGTTTATCTTAAACTTAAACCCCCTGTTGCACACAGTACATTTGTGTGGCTTATTATCTAAATGGACGAGCATATGTTTGTTGAGTATGTTGTTTTCCCTGCATCGCATATTGCACACTTTACATTCAAACTTCTTGGCAGATTCTTCCATGTGTGTAATAGAATGATTAGTAAGTCCCTTTTTGGCAACAAATTTCATTCCACACGTTTTGCAAACAAACGGTCGTTCTCCAGTATGTAATCGCGTATGATTTTCTAAATTGTTTTTCTGTGGAAACGTTTTATCACAAAGTTTACAAGGAAATCTGATGTGTTCATGGAAAGTCATCATATGTTTCCTTAAAGCTGATTTTGAGTGAAACATAGACGTGCATTTGGCGCACTGGTAACGAATTCCTTTATGAATTGAGTTGGAATGTTGCTTTAGTCCGGAAGATGAAGTAAATGTAAAATTGCATGATGTACAATTATACATGTTGATTAGGTTATCAGTGAAGATGGGCTAAAAGGAAATATAATAAAATCAACTCACTTAGAATAATTTATTAAAAATATAAACTTCACTTTTTGACCAACTTTTAAAGAAGTAGTTTAAAATAACCAACAAATAAATGCAAGACTATTGTTCTGTTTGTGATTTTATTTTTGTGTTCTTGCAGCTCAGCAGCTGTTCTCCTTAAAATAACAATAACAATGTACTTTGTACACATGCATGTTTTTTACAGGTGTGCTTGTGCTCCATGATGATATCCTTCTTGTTAAGTGGAGATGGCGACAAAAAGGTGATAACAATGTATTGAGTTAGAAACCCAACAATGCTACTACACCAATACACTATCCTATGTAAAAAAAAAGTCAGTGCAAGCTTAGGCATATAAAAAGTCATGCTTTTAGGGATTTATTTGTGATCATGGGTAGCAGTTTTGAAGACCAGCAAGTTGATGATGCTATATGCTATATGAGTACAGCATTTCACATTATTACATCATGTGCTGCTCTAGAAATTTGCAAAATTTAATAAATGATGACGTGTGACAAAGGATCCTGAAATTTTAAAGATCTAGTAATTTGCATAATGATGCGCAATATATCAATTTTAATATCGATCCCTTAAACTGACTGATATCTACAAATTTGTATTCCCAACATTAAACTTTCACTCATTAATAGAACTTGTGTAAAATGTACTATTCATTTGTTGCTTTGTTCAACCCCAAATCACACTATTTACAGAGGATATTACAATTTGACATGAAATGAAGCTCAATGTAAAAATTCACAGACAGGTGTCATTTGAAATATGAGACGAAGTATTCACAACTGCAAAAAGATCAGAAAAATCAAATTGTCCCAATTTTATTTTTTGACGTACATGTTTAAGTTGTTAATGTAAACGTGCATCATTTAATATAAAACACATGGTTTTTAAAAATATGACAGTAAAAAGTGTATAGATAGCATGAAGACCTCAAAATATAACCTTTTTTTAAATCTAAGCAATAAAAAGTTATTATTAATTATTACCAACAAATCCGAACTCATAACAACACATTTAAACAAAGCCTTTATTATTTTCATTGAGGAATGTAACAGTTTTAAATTTGTGTACTGTATTTGTTTTTGTCATAGTACAGACAAAACTTTAGATTTCGTACGTTCATTTAGACTCCAAGTACCTACAATAAGTTGACTCATGAATTCACTGACTTTTATATTGCACACCTTTAGTATTATTACCAATTTGATTGAATAGTTATGATTTTTTAAATGTTCCGGTCCACCAGACTGTGAATTATTCCCATGTGCCTTGTTAGCTTAGATCCTACTGCAAACGATTTGTCTCAAATACCACATTTATACGGGCGTTCTCCAACGTGAGTTGCTAAATGAGTGTCAAAACTCCTCTTTTCCAGAAATTCAGAATTGCAAAACGTACAAAAGTGCAGTTTTTCTCCAGTATGTTCACACATGTGACGGAGATAGCTACGTCCTTCTGTGTAGAATTTCCGTCCATCGGTGCAAAATACACAAGTTTTAAACATATGTGAAACAGATCTCTGGTGTGTTCGTAATTCGGTAGAACTGAAGAATCGTTTTTGACAGGGTAAACACTGAAAACGGTATTCACTTTTGGATCCATGCTTCCGTTTATAATGCTGCTGTAGATTACCCTCTAAAGCGAATTTGGAAGGACACATACTGCACGGAATAATTTTTGAATCTGTACTTGAATGCATGCAGGTATCATGTGAACGTAGTTCCTTTAAAGTAAGAAACTCTGCAGTACAAACTACACATTTATGTGGTTTCTCCTTTGTATGATGTCGGCACATGTGGTCGAATAATTTGTATTTTTCAGCGAATTCCTGATCACAAAATTTACAGGAGTAAATTTTTTCATGAACATGATTTCTAATATGTCGTGAGAGGTGAGTATAGGTATAGAATCCCTGGCCACAAAACGTGCACTCATGATTTCGCCTCCGTTTTGGGCCGTGCACTCTAGAGACGTGATCCTTTAATGAATTATGGCTAGTAAATATCTTAGAACACTGTGAACATTTCAGATTAATATTGTTCTCATGCGATTTTAAATGTCTGCGTAAACCGCACGTTGTTTTAAACTTGGAATTGCACTTGTCACACTTATGACATCTTTTATTCAAATGGCAAAGTTTATGTCTTGCTAGATGAAAGTTAGTTAAAAACCGTTTTTGACATGTGTTGCACTCAAACCGTCGGTCGTTCGTGTGTGACCGCATGTGTACTTTAAGAATGGATTTATCCAAAAATCCTTTATTGCAAATCAAACAATTAAATTTCTTTCCATCGTCTCCGAGGTGGTTGAGGGTGTGTCGTTTAAGATTCTTTTTTGCAACGTAAGCCTTATTGCAAATTTGACAGACAAACGGAAATTCACCGGTGTGTAATCTCATGTGGTTCTCCAAATTATTTTTCTGTGTAAATCGTTTATCACATAATTCGCATGGGAATCGAATTCCTTTGTGAACGGTGTTAGTATGATGGTTCAAGCCCTTGGATGAGAAAAATGAACATGTGCATAATTTGCATTGAAAACGTTTGGAAATTTTACGAAATTTCATTGTTCTCAATGTACAAAACGAGACGAACGCCAAAATTATTATGTGCTCATCTAGAAAATTAAAAATACAAAGAAAATAATTTATTATAATGCAGTCAGTTAAGCAAATAAGTTAATTCTAAAAATGGCTAATAAAACTTACCAATAATATGTAATTAGTGTATTTTAGTGCATTTAATGCGTTGTAGTCTTATTGAAAGGGTAAAGAATTAATCAATTTGAGTACTATAAATTTACTTTTTAGTTTTCAAATGACCCGAGTCCCATTAATAAAATATAAGATAATTTAACACTAAATTGTATATCTAGCACTACTTTTAAAATCTTAATAGGTTATTCACTAAAATCCGTTGTATATTTTTGTTTTAACATGTGTTTTTGTTTACTTTGTATTAATAACAAACAATTAAAAACAGTGTCCTAAACATGTAGTTTTCATTACTGACATACATCCAGTAGTTATCATTACAGAGTACTCTGGTTGTTCTTGAGACAGGTGTGAACAAGTTCTAATACACATGTGGGGTATGATCTTAGAAAATGTTGCTTGCTGTTCTACTTCTCGAGTGCAGTTTGTGTACAGGCTGGGGTCCTTTAGCTCCTTTGTGTTATACAAACCTTTCAAGTAAAATCTTTTTAATGATAAACATTTCTGACAATCAAGCTGCGACTGTAAAAGGTACTACATAACGTGCAGCATCGTGATGTTGTCATTTAGTGCACACTATTAAACTGTGGCAGTACTGGAAATAAACGTGTGAGCACAGAACATTGCAAGTTTTTAAGGAAAAAATCATGTTAAAAGTTCCAATAAATGGAGTAATATTATAACGTTGTTAGTGCATTTTATGACAAATATTACGTTGCTACTTCTAAAATTTCTTAATAATAATCTTAAAATATTTTTTAAATATATAATACTTGCTAATTAGTTAACCTCAACAAAAATTAAATATCATAATTGGATTTTAGCATGGTGTTAGCTAGTAATTTGAAGAAATTTTTTAATGAGTAATTATATATATTTGCAACAAAACTACAAACTACAACAGGCAACTAACGTAACAGTAATTCCACAATATAGATGAGTTAAATAAAATTCTCCAATTTAACTTGCAGGATATTTATGCCTGAATCATTTTTAATTAATCTGACTACCAGGAAAAATATTGATTTTTTTTGGAGGAATGTTTAGACATGATACAACTCCAACTGAAGTTACTAAATATTTAGACTATGTACAAACTATAATTATACTAAAATATGTTTGTGGGGCAATTATTTATTTTAAGTTTACATCAGATTACTTAAGTATTTTGATCCACGATAAGTGCATAAATCTTTTGTGCTGTGTAACTCCATCTTTTCGGCCAAACTTCTTGTTGCACTGATCACAGGCATAGAATCTCTTTCCACAATGAGACATCATCTGCCTTTGTAGTCGCTCTTTTCTTGCAAAAAATACAAAGCAAATTTCACTTGCGAACCCATGGCTGGATTTGAGATTAATAGGCTCATAATGCATGTAAGCATTTACCACATAAAAATATAACTACGTCTATTGGGGAAATGTAAATATATTGTGTAATTACGAAGTCCTTTTTAAAATATGTTTGCTATAGTTTGTTAAATTTCTGAATTTTTTAAGGTTGCTCGTGGAGAAAGGACAAGTTAACTTTAAAGTTTACATCAAAATACAAGTAAGCTTGAAAGCATCACATCAAACAATGTAGTGCGCAGTAATCACGATATTATGACACTTTTGTTGTGGACGAAATTTCATGGTTGCACATGGAGATAGAACAAGTTAGCTCAAAAGTCTCACGTGGATCATAGCATGATGGACATAGCAATCATGCGATAATACTTCTCTAAAATCGCTTCAGAAACATTTTTTGTAGGTCTAATAGAATCGAATTCGTACAATTAAGCATATCGGAATATTTGGATATCGTACCCAATAAATTTGTCAATGAAAGATCATAATTAGTTTGTTATCGGATAATTTGTCAATCGCCATCTCAATTTGTTTTGATTTTTTCTGAATAATTGCGAAATAATCGATGTAATTCCGTAATCATATATTGTTCAAAATAGAGCAGAACTATTGTGGGAGCAGTTGTAATTTTTTCGGTTGCAGGTCTATTCTCTCCAACTTCAGCTAATGGTAAGCTATTATAGATCAAGTTTTTAAAAGACAAGCTATAAAAATACTTTATATTTTCAGATACCACAGTTTTAACTAAATACACTGCTGTTGTTATTTCCATAACAAATAATTATGCATTAAGAATCTAGAGTTGCCAATTTTACTCCAATCGCTTCAGCAGACGGAAAGACTTACTTTGCCGAGCAAACTTTACAAATGGTAAAACATAAGTTCCTGTAATCATGAAAACTCGAAACTTAGGATTTTATATCAGGCTTTCATCATTTATGTTTGAGAAATGGTCAAATGCTCTTTTACATTGCAATTCAAGTGGCATGCGCTTAGCAACAATAAAGTCTGAACAGCAAAGAAAAGATTTAGCCAACGCAGCATGGATCCTACCAAACGGAATGAGTTTAATGTTATACTTTCCAGGATTTGACAATACAATCACAATGTAGTTCGTTTTTGTGAAGCTGTTATTTAGGTAATTCGTGAGTTACGGCATTTATTTTTAAAAAATGTGGCACCTGAATATCAGTTTATAGTCAGTATCGTTACAAAGTGAGTTTGACAAATTTTTGTATATTGGCTAAAAATCCAATTTGTCAAACATGCTTTTAGGCCACTTTATTTTGAATAAAATGTCATTTGTATTTGTCAATTCCCCCTAAGACCGACGAAACCAAGACAATCTAGTAAAACTAAATTTCCACTATAATCTTAATCTCCGCAAAATACGCCAACTATAACGAAATATATGCAATATTAATATTCCGTCAGGAACGTTTTGAAATTTGTTGTGTATGTGGATAATCAAGGGAAATGAAAACACGATAAAATGATACTTAAGTTGCTTATTGGTGCATAATTTTATTGTTCATTTTCTTGAACGTGTTATGTAATTACTACAACAATTAACAGACATGTACTTATGCACATGTTATGAAACATTGTTTTCCTTAGTGTATTAATTGAATATAAAATGTTGTTTTAAATCACTTCAATAAATTCATTTAAGACCAACTTACCTTTGATGTTACATTAGATCTGTATGTCATACTCAAAAATCAGGTCATTTTA
The DNA here is from genome assembly GCA_034695465.1 of Entomobrya nicoleti. Classification (NCBI taxonomy): domain Eukaryota; kingdom Metazoa; phylum Arthropoda; class Collembola; order Entomobryomorpha; family Entomobryidae; genus Entomobrya; species Entomobrya nicoleti. The sequence continues at coordinate 11,807 of JAQFZG010000693.1, forward strand.
TGCCCTGAAAAATAAAAGTTGTCAAAACATTTTGTTTTGGAGTTAACCAGTTGATAGCATACCCGAAAACTTACCACATATCTTGAGTCGTAGTAATTAATATAAATTTTCTGCATGAATACATTTTTTAATGGTAGGTAAAAAAGGTATGAATAAAGTGGACGTTCCAGGTGTACGTGTAAGTCAAGTATTACTGGAATACTAAACAATAAATAAAGAAATTAACATGAATTCATTAAATTAATCTGCTCTTTATGTAATCAGCAATCTGTTATATCTATTAATACTGTTTATTAGTAAGTAGACTCAAACTACACATTGTATTTAATGATAATTGCAATATTATGAATGTTATTACATTGACCACTCACTTTTTCACTCATCCCAAATAAGAATTGATATTTATACATAATTCACATAATATCTTTCACTTGTATTTGTCCTTCTACCAATAACTGTCTGGTGAGCTTTGATCTGATGATTTCACTGGCTTATTATAAAATTCCTGATCATAAAATTGAGCAATTGATGACGAAGCCTTTTTGGGTTTCGTATAATTAAGAAGCCTTATATATTACTTTGCTTCCATCCAAGGCTTTACAACAAAGTCCATTCAATTCTTTTATGCTTATTCATACTTATCAAAATAAGAAATACCGATCTGCTATTTACAAGCCCTACCATAACAGGTAATAATAAAATATTATCAGTTTATTACGAAGCTAAAAGCGAAGCTCAGCGGAGTAATGACTTTATCATATTTGTTGGTCTATTAACACGATAACTCAGGAACGCGTTAAAAAAGTTTGCTCATATTTGACAAGTAGGTCATTTTGGTCAAGGGCAAGGGCCCAGTTAATGCAGAGTTCTAGGTCATACCCCAACGTCAAAGGTCAAAGTCGGTTTTTGTAACTAACGATGAGTCATAATAATAGTGTATATTTTAACAGCGCACTCAAAAGCTCTTGTCAAGTTGATCACGAATCATGCGTCATTTCGGGTCAAAGTGATATTATGGTGTCATAAATTGGGTTAATAGGTTGCAACATCATATTTATCCGACGTGACGTATCATTCAGCTCCATCGTTATGATTATTATTACAGCGGGTTTATTTGTCGGGTTTTTAACTTTTTCAATCGGAATCTTATTTTATGGCATTTCGAGATTTATGTACGCGCAATTGAAGGGGTGGCAGGACACTTCGCCAAAGCGTGGTTTGACCAACGTCTCTTTAATAAATATTTTTCTTTTAAAATATCACTTATTAAAGTCCACATTTTATGAGTAACTCAATTAGCCAAGTCCACAATTTTCAAATAACGACCATTAGCTATTTAAAAAAATGTGTAGGCGACGAAACTCCAGGAGGAAATTCTCGGGGTCAAGTTTCAAAACTAGGACAACAGATTATACTATGATATGAATAAAGTTAAGATCGGTTTGGCTTACATAAGAACACGATGAGATCTTGACGGGATGGGATAGATTTAAAGATAAAAACGAGTAAGTCTTGGTTGGGTTGGATTTAAAGCTGTTAAAGTTGAGACGTTTACTCCATTCTAGGCTCCTTCCAAGTAAATTTTATATTGTGCAGGCATGGCTAAATATTTAGAGAGGTGCTCCAACAACTAGAATTTTGAAAAAGTGGTTCTCATAATTCGAAAAAAAAATGCATTAGAAAATATTTAAATTTGGATTCTGAATTTGGGTAACTGTCGTATCCTTGGAAGTCCTGTTTTGGTCAAGTATGGTACTGTAGAAATGTATTGTTTTTTGCAAACTGACGTAATCCGATTTTTCGAATTGATTAAACTTCATATACAGTCACGAAACTCGTAAAACGTAAGAAACGACAGATTTGGTTCACTGTCGTTTTGGCGTAGTGTCAAACAACTTTTAAATGATAACGCTTAATCTCAAATGTTTCCCCTAACTCATAATATTTAGTTTCACTTGTGAACAGCAGTCGGATTTTCCACATTGTGAAAGAATAAATGTATTTATGGAAAAACGCATGTTTTTTGGCCTCATTATTATCAAATAAAATAGAAACATCTTGTCAAAAACTTTGCGACAAAGCATTGTAAATCCCATAATCCATGTATTAAATCCATTTAATACATTGAAAATATTTTAATTCGAAACGTTATGATCGGTAACAATAAAATAACCAGAATTCATCTACTACGTAATGTGGCTCCAAAGCTTCTTTTTTTTGGTTCCATCCACTCAAGTTTTGTTTTATGATGTAATGATACTAATGAACGCAAAATTGATGTACTACATCTTATCCAGTAAACTTTAATCAAACTAAATATAGTTTAAGGCAATAAACACCGATCAATCTAATTACCCTGCAAATACAACATTTACAACAAAAGCTCAAAACTATTAAAATAAAATTTAATTTAACCAGAGACTTCGGGCAATATATAAACAGCTTTTCAGTGAAGTTGAGGTCAGTCGAATTTTGTCATTATATCAGACGTATGATTTACAAAAAAACGTAATTTGCATAAAATTCGGTAAAAATGAAAACTTTCGTGGTTTTCAATGCTTCACAAAGCGTCATTGTTTCATTGACAGTGCTCATGACGATGTCGCTTTCCTCAATCCCAACAATTGGTAACATCCATAATTAATACGTTACAATTATTATTTCCATAACAAATAATTTTTCTATGCATTTAGAATCTAGAGTTGCCAATTTTACTCCAATCGCTTCAGCCGATGGAAAGACTTACTTTGCTGAGCAAACTGCAAAAATGGTAAAACATTAGTTCCTGTAATCATAAAAACTTTAAGATTATATATCAGAGTTTCATTTTTTATCTTTAAGAATTGGTCACTTGCTCTTTCCCACTGCAATGCAAGTGGCATGCGTTTAGCAACAGTAAAGTCTGAACAGCAAAGAAACGTATTAGCCAACGCAGTATGGATCATACCAAACGGTATGAGTTTAATGTTATAAATACTATCCAGGATTTAACTAGACAATATATACACTCTGACGTTTTTCTATATTACAGCTTACTGGACTGCAGGAAGAGATTCACAAACTCCTTCTCAATTTTCGTGGGAATTCGGTAGGGAAACCTTAGAAACGGATTTTGCAGTTTTCGGTGGATATGATCCAGTTTCAACTTGCGTGGCCTACTCTACAATGTTCAATTCTTTATGGTCGAATCCATGCTACAGGATCATATATCCATTGTGTGAGTTTATTCATGGAAAATAACTCGTTGGAAGCGCTTACTCAATTAATTGTTTTCTTACCGTTAATTAAAGAGATGGAGGAAAAAAATGTTCAATGATTCATGATTAAAATAAAAATAAACAAAGTCTAACTAAGCTTTACACACAAAAAAACAAATAATTTTGATACAAAGCATTTTCGTCGTGTCAATTGTTTAAGTTGGGCTGCTTATTTAACTATTCATTATGTTTTCGCTCACAATTTCATAAAGTATGGAGTAAGGTTACGTTACGGATAAAAAGTAAATCAAACAAAAGCTAACCCATGAAGTGCGAAATGATCAGTCATAAATTTTCTGTTTTTATCAGTTATAAGGCTGAAGTGCCAAAAAAAATTGTAAAATATATCCGGGAAAACATACTTTGCAATTATTTATGTATTTATATTTATATGTAATTTATATGTATATCCTAACGGGTACATCTACGATCTTAATAGTGTTGGACTCATTTGACATGATATGCTATGTATGAGTATGCAAGCTTTTTTATCCCTCACGGCTCGCATGTTTGTTGTTCTTTTGAATATGAGAAGGATAAATGCACATTTTATAAGATATGTCCTATTTCTGAAGTTTGTCTTATAAGTTTACCTGTTCTGTTTTCCAAATATTACATATCTAATGAGCATACTACTTTTCATCCATGGAAATTTCAAGGTTGCACGCGGAGATTGGACAAGTTAACTTGAAGGTATACATCAGAATAAAAGTAAGCTTGAAAGCATTACATGAAACAATGTTGTGCGCATTAACCATGATATTATGAAACTTTTGTTTTCGGTGAAATTTCAAGGTTGCGCATGGAGATAGGACAAGTTAACTTCACAGTTTACATTAGCATAAAAGTAAGCTTAAAAGCATCCCGTGGATTATCGCATGATGGACACCGCAATCATGCGATGATACTACTCTAAAATTGTTCCAGAAACATTTGATTTTATAGGTCTGATTTTAACATTTCTAATAGAATTTAATCCGCACAATTAAGCTTATCTGAACTACTTTATATCGTACCCAAAAACCTGTCCACGAACAATCATAATTAGTTTCTTATCAGATAATATGTCAACCGGTAAAATAATTTGTTGGGATTCTTTTCATGGTTTCCATAACAAATTCCTTAAAAAGTCATATAAAAGCAATGTCTTAGCGTTGTTAATACCATTCAATTTCTATCAAACGATCTAATAAGACCCCATATTACTGTTATTGAACTGGAAGCAGCAATGGATAGTCATTTCGTTTTGCAGTTATCTTTTTTGGGAGCTGTTGTAATTTTATCTGTTGCAGGTTCATTCTCTCTAACTTCAGCTAAAGGTAAGCTATCATAATTGAAGTTTATGAAGACAAGATAATAATAACAAACCAGTTTATATTTTCAGATGCAAAATTGGTAACAAATTTCACTCCGGTTGGGACTGTTGATGGAAAGACTTACTTTGCAGAGGCGACCTGGACTGGAGTAAGAAATATTTTTGTTAATTTGGCACGGCTAGTATTATTATTTATATCTCATGATTTCTTTTAGTCTTGGATGCAATGCAAGTCTTTTTGCAATTCAAGTGGTATGCGTTTGGCAACCATTATGTCTGCACAACAGAGAAAGGTTCTGGAAACTTATCCCTATTCCGGATGTAAGTAACATTATGCTGAATTATAGATTGTGTACAATCTATCAGAGTAAATATAAACATACTTTAACCACAGATTACTGGACCGGAGGACGCGATTCCCAAACTACCTCACAATTTTCATGGGACTTCAATCAACAAACCCTGAACAATAATTTTACCTTATTTGATTCGTATGGCTCAATGTTAACTTGTGTATTTTACTCTTCAACTACTTAGTACCTACGGTCGACGGCATGTTCTTCGTCAATAAGGCCAATCTGTGAGTTTGTTCACGGGAAATAATGTATAGACCTGATGTAGTATGGCATGTTTTCATGTTGCAATTTTTTAATTCTTCCCATTTGCAAAAAATGGATTATTATATTGGCCTAATGTCGACAAAATTTTAATAAAATATTCACATAATTGAGGTGACGAACCCTTGTTAATTCAATTTATTGAAACAGAAAATGTGAGTACTTCCTGAAACACTACATCAATTAGGTTTTGTAAGGAGATCAACTGATTTGTTTAAATTGGAGTCGATTTTAATGGAATAAATTTACTTTATTTTGAAATTAATACCACCCATTTTACTTCACCACACGCCAATATTTATCTCATGTTAAATTAAAATGATTTCCCCAAAAGCACCAAAAAGCCAACAACAGCTGTCAAAATAACCACAGCCATAATAAGCCGTAAGTCAAAATTAATAAAATTTTGTTTTGGTTTTAATAGTGATAGGAAGTAAAGGAGGATGAGTTATTTTAGTTCCAAATATTATTTGTAAATAAAAAAGCATTCAATTGAATGAATGTGTACATGGATCAAATACAATTTATGTTCAAGCCGCTTCGTCCGCTAGCATCAACAATTTGAGCTTGAAAATATATTGTTCCATAATACTAATACTAAGTTTAAAAAGTATCATATGTATTGAATTCATGAATTTGTTTGTCTTCAAATTATGAGCTAGAATAAAATGCACAATTTCTTAGCCAATCTTAAACATTTTGACATTTGACATTGGTTTTATCCATTTACATGTCCAAAAAATCCAAACAGCTCTTCGGCCCTTGTGAATTTCGTCACTATCTTGACCTACAGATTGAGTAAGTATTATTTTCTCCAGACACGCCACTTTCCCATTTCCATTCTTGCTCTGCATAACTGGGAAAATTTTAAAACCCATCTTCCCGCCCCCTTCAGCTGCTCGTTGGCATTATTTCTAAGCACTTCATAAAGAATTTCCAAAAAAAAATTGACTCGCCAATTATTTGACATTCCAGTAGCTCAGCTCCTTTTGAAATGTCTTCGTGGTGATATCCAAATAGTTCGAATAAATCTTAACTCATGTTTACTTTAAGTACAGTCTTAATGACTCTGCGTAATAATCTTAACGTAATGCGTTAATTCAAACCTTTATTTCAAACCTCCCTTAAATTAAAGAAGTCACACATTAAAAATATCGGGTGCTTGCGATTAGCCGACAAACTCATCTGAGTTAAGGCTCTTATTCGTGAGCAGATCCAAGGGATACACAAAAAAATTGTTGGTGAAAGTGGGAAAAAGCTTCGTGAAACCATCATCACAAATCCGTCGTTAAAAACTTTACTTTTAGTTTTAATTTTACCAAATCCAAACATGTTTTCTATTCATTTATGAAATCAGAATGTTCATTTTTTGAGAAATAAAAATATATATTCAATTTTAAAACTCCGAAGTAATTGTTTACCCATCCTGTACTCAACAGGAAACCAATAAGCATACATTTTTACTTTTATCTCAAATACTGAATTTACTGATTAAAATCTAATCTAAATGTTAGAATTGTGATCGCTTTTTGTGAAGAATTTTGTACAAACACACACATTGTTTATATGAGTACAATAAATAGAATACAAACAGTGCATGAATAGATTTTTTAAATGTTAAGCTTACAAATAATAAAAATAGTAATTATGTACAATGCCCACGTTTTTGTATTAGAACCAAATTTAGGATAAGTGTGCTAATAACTGTAGAATATTTGCAGAATTTCAAAAAAAACCTGAAACGCATATTACATCAATTTTTGTCGTTAAACATTAATATACTACAATATGAGTTGCATGATGACAAAATGCATTTATAAATTCTTAAATAGTTCACTTGCACTTTGACGATACCCTTACTGAGCTATTTCCGTCTTGTGATATTTTTTCACGTGATCTTTTAAATTTACATGTCGTCCAAAATATTTTTGGCAGGCTTCACATTTGTATGGAAGTTCAACAGTGTAAATTGTGAAATGCTCCTCAAAAGCTTTTCTTTCGATGCACTCATAACTGCAAAAAGGACAAAAGTGAAGTTTTTCTCCAGTATGTTTACACATGTGACAAAAAAATCTGGGCGCTTTTTCATCGAATTTTCGACCGTCAGTACAAAATATGCAAGTTACAAGCTTCTTTCCTTCCTTATGTAACAATATATATATACATATATATTAATATCGATCTCTTAAAAAGACTCTCATCTGCAAATTTATATTCCCAGCATTAAATTTTCATCCACTTAATGGAACTTGTGTAAAATGTATTATTCATTTGTTGATTAGTTCAACCCCAAGTGACAATTTAGCATAGAATATGGCTAAACGTAAAATCTCACAAAATCAGGGTTTCATTTGACACATTAAAAATTTGATACAAAACATTAACAACTTAAATAAAATCAGAAAATCCAGTATTTAGAACTAAAGTACATCATTTATTATAAAGGGATAAGCATCTACCTAAGAATATGTCAATAAACAGAGCACGACTAATTCAAAATATTTTGCTTAATCTAAGCTGTACAAAATAAATTTTCCTTCTCATTTTTTCAGATAGTTCAATAGTTCTGAAAGGTTTGTCACTATTATATACACATAAGGCAATACTACATATGTACAAAGTTTTACATTTTGTTTCCTTAAAACTATTCTGTATTTTAGTGAAAATATTTCAAAACAATAATAGCGTTTTTACTCTTAAAAGTTTCAGAAGCAAATTCCTGTAAGATTTTAACATTAAATCGTAACATATCGGCCACGACTATTTACAAAATACGTTTAATCACGTTTATCCACAACACACGCATTCTTAAATTAATTTATAATCATCAATCGCCCACTTTCTAACAATAATCGGTTGCTCAACAGTAAAAACATTACAACCATTACAACAATAGATTACTTGATTATAATGGGTAGAACACATGTTCTATTACACTAGTGCATTAGTGTACTTCCCAGATAATTTTCATGTGAAACCATACACCTTTTTAAATTTCCTTTATTTGCTAGAGTCGGATTTATTTTCAACGTGCCTTCGGTATCCATCTCTGGTAGCAATCACGTTTACAAGTCGACACCTTTTATTTGACGCGGAATATAATTGTACTTGGTTCCAACTGCATGGGCGATTTTTGTAGACGTTACATTTGTGGGTATAAAACTCAGCTGCAACAATTTCAAGATCTGGTAGAATTTCCCAAAGCTTCGTTTCATAAATCGAAGCTTTAGATCCAACAAGTAGGTTCTTCAAACTAAGGTGAGTAGATATATTTTCGGTATAACGCGTTCCAATATTACCCACATTATTGAGACGCATTGTGAAATACTTCAGCTTTGGAAAGGCACGAAAAAAATCATACGGAAGATTTATTTTTGAAAAAGAGCTTGCTAGTTCCAGAGTGTGAATTTTAGTTTGGAAAGAGAAATTGTTTAGAACTTCAGTGCTAGTCAGATACTTTGTATTAAATACAATGCAATACAACAGTCTGCCCGAAAGCTTCAAGTACTCGAGAGACGGTAGCATTTCTATTATTTCTAGCAGTTTGGCGAAAGTTATTTTTGTATAGGATACTTTTAAGTGCAACTTTTCAATAGGAGCGCCAAAAAAACTTTCTTTAGCAAACAATTTTAAACAATGAACTTTAGGATGCCTAGAAGTGTGATGAATTAAAGAGATCTCCCTTAAACTTGGCACATGTAAGCTCAATTTATTTGGCCAGTAGATTGCCAACGTCTGAAGTTGCCGTTCATAAAACGGTTTAATAAGTTTCGCAAAAACTATGTCCTGCAGACGGGTAACAGTAACAAGCTTCCCTTCCTTTACTTTGAGCGAAAAAGAATTCAAGTTTTTTGGTAAATACAACCCATTAATATCCCCAAATTTGACTAGTTTTCCATAAGAACCTTCATCAATACGTATCGTCAATTGTTTTAAATTTGGGGTATGTCCTAAATAGGTTGTTAATAGTTGAACAAATTCCTCCGTTGTGGTTGTGTCTGGCAGATTCCTTTCCTTGATCTTTAGTGAATGAATATGCTTCCCAAATATTTCAAAGAACTTGTTCACCGTGTCGTTTTGTTCTTTTATAATTTCCATGTATACAAGAGATACTTTTCCACTGCCGATAAATGGGGACAGTTCAGAATTACGGTGGCCCGCCATTTTAACATTGAATGATTGTAGGCGTAAAATTGGGTCATTGGACCACTTGAAATAGTACGAATACTTAAGTCGTCGGTATTTTTGCATAAAAACTTGTTCAGGAGAAAGTCGCCGCATCTTAAGCAGGTACGCGTTGTTATCGTATGGCTCTTCGATAATTTTACTTTTCAAAAATTCATCCACAACAAAACGCCACGTCTTGCTTACTTCACGGCAAATAAGGATATTGTTTACTTCCAGGTGTTCCATTACATGTGATAAACACTAAAAGCAAAAATAAATATTTGCTTTAATGGAATAATTTGCAGGAAATAAATTTTGATTTATATCTAGCTGTTCATACCTGTTCTATGCCCGTAATATTGAGGGCTTCCTCTTTAAATATCTGGTCTTCATTAATGCTTATTTCAGAAAATGTTTCACTTTTATTTTCACTTTCGGTTTGTTCCTTTGCCTCATCATCCTTACAAATTGTTTCTTCTTCATTTACAACAACATATTTTTGATCTTCAATCTCAAGTTTTACATCACCTATCACATTGTCAGGCTCAATATCATCTCCTGGTTCCACTTTCGTTTCATTCTTAACAACGATGTCCTCAATTTTTACTGAAATTTTAGCTTGATCAATAACAATATCACGAGGTCCGAATTCGACTTCATTTGATTGATTGGAGGATTCCAAGAGCAGTCGTTGAGATCGATTCATTTCCAATTCCTCCGCCGCCTTTCGCTTATTTTTCATTGAACTCCTTCTTTCCATCTTGAATTATTTTTGAAGAAATGTGTAGTAATTATTTCTTGTAATGCAATTTGTAATTCTTTGTTGCAACTACAAGTGGATTTTCCAGATGAAATAATTGTTAACGATGTGAAGTAACATAAACTTGAACAAAAAACTATACGATTTAGTACGACACTGTAATTTTTTACGACAATTGATAAACTTTAAATAAATTTAGCAACTTCCAGCTCAATATTTTATGCTAGCGCATTTCATCTATATATTGATTCGGTTTATCAACGACAATTTTATGCGAGGGTTTAAACTATTGTTTAGTAATCGAAATATAATTTCTAGTTAAAGTGTGGCAAATTGATGTATAGATTTATTCCACAATTTTATATTTGTCAAACGCTAAGCAATTTTTGATCACCAAAACAGCAGCTGTTGTCCATTCCAAACAAGTAATAGCAACACTCACAAGGCATTTTTGATATTGTGCATGTTGATGAACATGCAGAACGAAATTTTGTTTACCAGTACCTTTCTTTGCATTGGATATTCCATTCGGATATATGTATGCATTCCCACAATGTCAATGTACTCATTCATGATTTTGTTGTAGATGTGTTTGTACGCTTTGCTGGTATTTTTGTTGTGCAAACAACGTGTGCAACAAGTACTAACGATGTATTCAGCTAGAAGCCCAAAAGGTTTACCTTGTGTACTGTTTTAATGCGAGCTCAAGTGTACAAAACCTCATGCTTGTAGGTATATTGTTTGAGGTGATAGGTAGCATTCGTGAAGGCTTATAATGTTATGGGTATAAATATGTTACCTTCTTAGATTCTGGTTTTTTATAAATAAAAGTTGTTTAATAAATACTGATTTTATCCAAATGTAAATGGACTCCATATTTATAGCTATATAAAGTTAAAATGATGATTGGTAAAAACTAAAATATAATGTCAATACACAAAAAATACACCACGAAATGTATATTCCCAACGATAAATCCTCATTTATAAAAGCAGATTCAGTTAGAGGTAAATTTTGGTTTGGTTTACTTCAGCCATAAGCTAAAATATCCTAGTCGAAAATAAATCATCCGGAATCATAATGTTTTTACGAAATCAAAAGCAGACTGATGTTATTAATTGTATCAAAAAATTTATGCAAATAGATAATCCCTGAAAATAAAAAGAAGTGACTACCCAGGTCCAATCTAACTTTTATTATTTCAAGCATATAAGTATTTAATATAAAATAGTTAGAAGTTTGTGGAGTAGCCTATGCATTATAAAAATGTCATGGCATTCATTTAAGAGGACGGTTACAATCTTAGACGTTATTATCTATATAAAATATACGAATGATATGATATGCGAGCATGAGAGCTGAAATTAAAATGAAAGAACAAATCCGAAATCATAACAATACATTTAAACAAAGCCTTGATCAATTTTCATTGAGGAATGTAAAAGTTTTAAACTCGAGTATTTTATTTGATTTTGTCATAGAACAGACACGATTTGAAACTAATGTATACATTAGTCGGATTCAGTAACAAATTTTACTTACCACAAAAAAAGGAGATTTTAATGTTACACGTGGGGAAAAGACAAGTAAACTTGAAAGTTTACATCAGAATACATGTATGCTTGAAAGCATCACATGAAACAATATTATGCTTAGTAATCATGATATTATGACACATTTGTTTTCAGTGAAATTTCAAGGATGCGCATGGAAATAGGACAAGTTCACTTGAAAGTTTACATAAGCATAAAAGTTAGCTTAAAAGCCTCACGTATATTACCGCATGATGGACACAGCAATCATGCGATAATACTACTCCAAAATTGTTCCAGAAACAATTGTTCAACAATAGAATAGAATAGAAACAATTCTAATTCGTGCAATTAAGCTTATCTGAGGTTTTTGATATCGTACCCAAAAACCTGTTCATGAAACATCATAATTAGTTAGTTATCGGATAATATGTCAACCGACCAAATAATTTGTTTTGGTTTTTTCTGTAAATTTGCGAAATGATCGATTTGGCCTGTAATTAAATAATGTTCAAAATAGATTTTAAACAATTTTGTCGCATTTATTTTACACAAAAAGTTTCTTAAAACTCCATATAAAAGCATAATTTAGGCGTACTTATTGCCATTCAGTCTCTATCATACGATCTAAGAAGACCTCATATTAATGTTACTGAACTGGAAGCAGCAATGGATAGTCATTTCGTTTTGCAGTTAACTTTTGTAGGAGCAGTTGTAATTTTATCTGTTACAGGTTCATTCCCTCCGACCTCATCTAATGGTAAGCTATTATAGATCAAGTTTTTGAAGACAAGCCACAAAAATACTTTAATAGTTTTAACTAATTTTACTGCTGTTGTTATTTCCATAACAAATAATTATTCTATGCATTTTGAATCGAGAGTTGCCAATTTTACTCCAATCGCTTCAGCCGACGGAAAGACTTACTTTGCCGAGCAAACTACCAAAATGGTAAAGCACAAGTCTCTGTAATCATGAAAACTAAAATGTTTAAGATTATATATCTGGGCTTCATTATTTATATTTTAGAAATGGTCACAAGCTCTTTCACACTGCAATTCAAGCGGCATGCGTTGGGCAACAGTAAAGTCTGAACAGCAAAGAAACGTTTTAGCCAACGCAGTATATGTCATACCAAACGGTATGAATTTAATGTTACACTTTCCAGGATTTAATAACACAACATGTAAACTTAAACGCTTTTTCTTCATTACAGCTTACTGGACTGCAGGAAGAGATTCACAAACTCCTTCTCAATTTTCATGGGAATTCGGTAGGGAAACCTTAGACACGGATTTCGCAGTTTTCGGTGGATATGATCCAGTTTCAACTTGCGTGGCCTACTCTACAATGTTCAATTCTTTATGGTCGAATCCATGTTATAGGAACAATTTTCCATTGTGTGAATTTCTTCATGGAAAATAACTGATTGAAAGCAGTTACACAATTAATTTTTTCCCTATCCTTAATTGAAAAAATGTCTGAATTTTTTTTGAATGATTCACGATTAAAGTAAAAATAAACAAATCCTAACTAAACCATGTACAAAGATCATATAATTTTGATACAAAGCATTTTCATTGTGTCATTTGTTTTAGCTGGGATGCTCATTTAACTATTCATTATGTTTTCGCTCACAAATATACATCAAAAAAGCTATGCCTAGAAGTGTGAAATAATCAGTCATAAATTTTCTATTTTGATCAGTTACATACAAGGCTGAAGTGCCATAAAACTTGTAAAATGTATCCGGGAAAAATTATATTACTTTAAAGTGTTGGTCGTATACCACATGATATGGTTTGTATGAAGGGTTTCTTTCCCTCACCTGTTTATTGTTCTTTTGAAAATTAGAAGAATGAATGCACATTTCATGTTCTATTTATGATGTTTGTCCAAGAGGTTTTACTGTTCTGTTTGCAAATATTTCATATCTAATGACCATAGTTCTTCAGGTCCAAGGGAATTTCAAGATTGCACGTGGTGATAGAACAAATTACCTTAAAGGCCTTCATCAGAATTAGCTTGAAAGTATCACCACATGAAACAATGTTATGCGCAGTAATCATGACATGATGATCATTTTATTTTGGGTGAAATTTCAAGGTTGCGCATGGGAATTGAACAAGTTAGCTTGAAAAATTACATCAGCATAAATGTAAGCTTACAAGCATCACGTGTAATATCGTATGTTGGACACAGCAATCATGCAATAACACTACTGTAAAAAGGTTCCAAAAACAATTGTTGATGGTCTTATGGAGTCATTTCTAATAACTTAATCCGTATCATTATGCTTATCTAGACTTTTTGACAACGTACCCAAAAACCTGTCTATGATCAATCATAATTAGTTTGTTATCCGGTAATTAGTGAACCGCCCAAATAAAATGTGGGGATTTTTTCTAGGAAATAATCGATGTAAATCCTTAATTAAATAGTATTTGAAATTCATGTTAATCAATTATGTCCCATATAATTTCCATAACACGTTCTTTAAAACTCCATATAAAAGTAAAGTTATGGCGTACATAATGCCATTCGTCCTCTATCATTTGATCTAATAAGACCTCAAATCACACTTACTGAACTGGAAGACGCAATGGATACTCGTTCCGTTTTGCAGTTAACTTTTGTGGGAGCAGTTGTAATTTTATCTGTTGCAGGTTCATTCTCTCCAACTTCAGCTAATGGTAAGCTATTATAATTCAAGGTTATGAAGACAAGATACTAATAACAAACCACTTCATATTTTCAGATGCAAAATTGGTAACTAATTTCACTGCGGTTGGAACTGTTGACGGAAAGACTTTCTTCGCAGAGGGGACCTGGACTGGAGTAAGAAATCTTTTTGTTAATTTAGCATGGCCAATATTATAATTTATATCTCATCATTTGTTTTAGACTTGGGGACAATGCAAGTCTTTTTGCAGTTCAAGTGGAATGCATTTGGCCATTATTACGTCTGCTCAGCAGAGAAGTGTTCTGGACGCTGCATCTTATCCCTATCCGGGATGTAAGTAACCCTATACTCAAATATTGATGGTGTAAAATCTACTAGAGTATATAAAAACGTACTTTTATCACAGCTTACTGGACTGGAGGAAGAGATTCCCAAACAACTTCTCAGTTTGCGTGGGACTTCAATCAACAAACGCTCAAGAATAGTTTCACATCGCTTGCTGTGTACGAACAGATTTTAACTTGCGTTTTTTATCGTTCACCTGTAAGGCAGTTAATGTCTGCGTCATGCTCTGCATTCGCTAGGCCTTTGTGTGAGTTTGTTCATGGAAAATAATGCGCCCAACAAAATATTACTATTTTTCATGTAGCGAATATTTCGTGTTTTTATAAGTGTTATATTTGCTCAGTTAAATAATATTAGTAATGAAATAAAAAACTACTTATGTGACGAACTTAAACGTATTGATTTGAGAAAAGGCAAGTAATAAATGAAAGTTTGGTTTATTTGAAAGGGATTTTATTTCTCCGAAAGACAATGTAAAGCCTTTACGAAGGCCAGCACGATAATGTATTCTCAAAGCAGTGATCCCAATGCAAGGGCCATCCAATTCAAAGTTTGTAAATAATCTTCTACTTAAAATACTATTCAAATTTGCTGATCATTTTAAAATAATAATTGAATAGAATTGAATGCAGTGCATACTAAATACGAACTCACGAGTGTAATCAGTGCAAAAAATCGAGCCAACAAAAGTAATTTATTCAAGCATATGAGAACACATATGGTTGAGAAGGCTTTTAAATGTTATCTTTGCTTGAAGTTTTTCTCAACAAAACAGCACATTTTCCGCCCCATTGTCCTTTGATAGTCCACAAGTTATTCAATGACAGACTATTTTAATTAATTCCAAGAACCTCTGTTATGTCAACGATTTGTCACTCTCACGCTCATGACACCTCAAATCCAATTAGTTAATCGAGCACGCGTACTTCAAATTAAATTTCTTTATTGTAATGACAATGATAGATACCTTCATGAGAACAACAAGTTTACAACAACAACGCAATCTATTATGATACGATTTCTATTATAGAAACGCTTACTAATATGAGTTCATAATGAGTTTCGTGTACGTAAGCTTAAACAATAAGTTTAAATTCCATTAATTAGATTGGCATTGATTGATAACATCCAACTTTTTATCTGTTGACTGCTTCAATTCAATGAAAGACTGAACTCATTAAATAAAAGATTATTTGTAACATTTAATTTATGGTTTTTGAATTAGATAATTACCCTAATACGAAAACGTCAGTGCTCAAAATCTATATAAAACAAAATTTAATGGTATTTGGAATCAGTCAGCATTTAGCAACGACGCTAATCTTTTTTTGGAAAACGCTCCTGAGAATAAAAACACCACCAAAATGAAAACTTTCTTAACTTTGGAGTTTGTACTTGTAAACACAGTACTTATTTTCTCTGCTACAAATTCGTTTTTGTACACTTCAGCTAATGGTAAGACTTGTAAAAGAAAAACATATTTTCCATGAAAGTCATTAAATGAACGATTTTAATATTTCCAGATGCCAGAACTGCTAATTTCACCACGATAGGCACTGTCGATGGAAAGACTTACTTTGCGGAACAGACTTTGAATATGGTTAATATTAAAAACAAGTTGTCAAAAACACAATGTAATGTTAATTTTTTAACTTATAATTTATTTCTTTTAGACTTGGGAGGACAGCAAGTCCTTCTGTAGTGCAAGTGGTATGCATTTGGCGACGATAACTTCTGAAC
>JAQFZG010000694.1:0-28207 GCA_034695465.1 Entomobrya nicoleti
GTTACAGTATTAAAGTTAATTAATTAAATGAAGTAATTAATTGTTCTTATCACTTGATCTTGTCGAATATTGTTTTTAGTCAAGAGTTTTTTCGAGTATGAATATTAAAGTAAAAGGATATATAATAAAATTGTACTTGTAAATTAAATAAAAATGGAAAAATGAAATAAATGAATTTACATTCAGATTGTGAAAAAAACGAGGAAGTTAATTTTTAATTAATTTAATCATTTTAATTTTAAATGAATGGAATGAATTTAGCCAAAAAAAAATAATGGGTTGGAGTTGGATAAATCAGCTGATCAGCTTTTACATTTATAATTTATTGTTCGATTTTGTCAGTCATCCAATCCAGCAGACTGACTTGCTAGATAAAAAGTTATCAAGTTATTTCGACAGTTTAAATATTTAATTGTTTTAGTATCAAATTAATTGACTACTTGATTAGGATGGGGTTGTACTTGGACCACTATCATCATCCCAACTTGTGGGGAAAATTGGCGGAAGAGAAGGGAGGCCAGTGGTGGTATATCTGTGTCAAGACTGGAGGGATGTGGTGTCTAGATTATCCCTTTTGTGTAAACAGCTGACTGAGATTCAAATGAAGATCAACCTCTCCCTCCACCACTTTCACTTTTCAGCACCTACATCTGCCAATATTGTGGGGAGCATAGCTTTTCAATTCGGAAGATGCACCATCCCCGAACCGAACCCATTAAACTAAATGACTTGAAACTTGGCAGACACATTTATATGATGAATGGGAAGAAGTCTATTGATTTTTGGACACGAATCAGTTTAACGGTACAGGAGTAAAGGCCAAAATTAACGGTTACATGCTTTTCAAATGGGAATTTTTTTACTGTACCAATCGATAGATTAATGTATCGAGATCAAACTTTGTCAAGAGACCATTTAACCTAAAACTCGTGATTTAAAAAAAAATATGACTAATAAAAAATGATTTAAAAAATTACTAATGTTTAATTTTTTAATAGAATGACGTTAAAAGTTGATCAATTACAATTAGACAATTCATCATTTGCTTAATTAAGCTTTCTTAATTAATATTTTTTTCTATCACATATTTTCATTTGGCACGGCACCTTAATTTATAATTCTAGCTTTGAAATATTGACGATTTTCAAAAAAGAAATGTTTAAAATTCGTTCAATATTTTTGTAATTATACACGCACATTTTACATGTTATAAAATATAAAATATAGCAAATTCATAATACAAATCAATTTATTTATTCATTTATCGAGCAAGTTTATTTTAACTTTCCGTATCAATCCTGTAATACTGTTCCATGCTTTCCACGACGCCCCTTAACTCGGCAAAGGCATCACGCATGTCATTAATTAAAGTGGGAAATCGTTCCAACCAGTAGCTCATATAGCCCTCAGGCATATCCCCAACAAAGTTTCTAAGGTCACTGTTCCGATCTTCGTAGTAGTGGTTACTCCAGTTGCGTATTTGGCGAACTAGTTTTATTGCTGACGTCTTATTTTTGTCAAACTGAGACTTGAATACTGGATGGTTTAAGAAACTCGGGTTATCTATAAAGATAAGCCAACCTTGTTCAGGAGACTCTGAAGTTGATGATATTTTGGGGAAGTAGCTGTCCTCAAATTTGAAAACACAGGCATCAATTCGCTCTCTAACATTGCATGCTGGTCTTTCCACAATATTGCTCACTTGTTGAATGAAACCAATCATTTTTTGGTACGACCAGAAAATCGGATGAGCTTTGATGTAGTTCGTGTCGGGCCGTTGTTCTGGATCTTTCGCAATCATTTCGGTTATCAAAGATAAATTACAACGTTGTTTTAAGCATTCCATGTTTTCTTCAGTTTTTGTGCTCCCATTGAAGATGTTGTGGTCGAAAAGAGTTTCATCAGAGCCAAACGGATGTTTTCCAGTTGTGAGCACTTGATAGAATATGCAGCCAAGGGAAAAAATGTCCATCTTTTTCGTCTGAAATTGTAAATAAATGTTTTTTATTAATAAATTAAGAAAAATTATTAATTAAAAAATTAATATTTTTTTAATAATATTTTTTTAGTTTTGATTATTAACTTTTTAATACTTTTTAATAATTCAATAATCAATTTTTATATTAGAAAAATTGATTTTTATTAATTTTTTAAATACTGTTATTAATTTACTAATAAAATTTTTTAACTACAAATATGATTTTTATTAATTTCTAAATCTTTTTTATTGATTTAATAATAATATTTTTTAAATACGATTTTTATTAATTTTGTTAAATTCTTTTATATTAATTTAATAATCAATTTTTTAAATTAAAAAATATGATTTTTATTAATTTTGATTATTAATTTTTTAATACGTTTTCACCAATTTTGAATATTATTTTTTATGAATTTTTATTATTCTTAAATTGTTATTTTTAGTAAACCATAAAATTGCTGTTTATTCTGATACTCAATATCCTCAAAATCCATTATTAAAATGATCACATGAATTGGAGCGCTTACAAGTTTTGGAGCTCCTGTAGAATTCCAAGATCCCGTTTTCCTGAACCGATGCCTTGCCTCCAACATTTCCGCCGCAGTCCACCCATGTGATCCCCCAAATGACGTAACCGTTCTGCTATTTTTCCCAGGAGGCAAAAGTCGACTTATCCCAAAGTCTGCAATCTTAACAAAAACATGCCGGTTTAACAAGGAAAATAATATATTGGACGGTTTGAGGTCCCTGTGAATTATCTGGTTTTCGTGGAGGAATGCCAGGCCATCCGTGGTTTGTCGGAGAATTTCTAACCCTTCTATTTCGACTGGAAGGGAGGAATGGTCTGTTATCCAATGGCTTAATGTTGTCTCATGGCATAGTTCCAAAGCCAACAAGTATTGATTATATTTCGTAGTGGATGCATGATAAATAACCACGTTTGGATGTCCTTTGCACTCCAAAAGTATTTTGATCTCATTTTCGGCTTCCCTCTGACAGTTGTAGTTGTGTATCACTTTTACAGCAACAGGTGTGTTGCCAAATGTTCCTTTATAAACATACGTATTTGCGGAACCTCTTCCCAAAATATCATCTGCTGAGTACCTGATTTCCAGTTTGGATGGAAAATCCTCAAAATTATCTTCCTGTAACAACATTAAGTATAAATATAGGCAATAACAACCATATGAGTTGTATATTTATCCTAAATATTTTCAAGAGCGTTTTTAACTAACCGACAAAAAGCCTTTTCTCATGTCCTCCATTTCCAGTACTTTACCCTGCATCACCTCTTGGATTACATTCTGGTTTATGTGGTCTTTGAGCTCATAATTGAATCCATCACGTAACAATTTCTCAAGCTTATCAAACTGGATTTCACTTCCCTGAAATTTTACCTTGGAACTCAATATTTTCGATTGGGATTGGCTGTCTAAACTGTTCCATGATTTGGCTTTTTTGGTAATTAGCTCTCTGATCGAAACTAAAATAAAAATAATTTATTCATAATATTCGTCCTATTTTGCATTTATGGTAAATATATTTTATTTTAATAACTAACCTTCAACCTGCTTCCAGTCATCTAAACTAGCAATTTGTTCTAGAAGGGCGCCCAATGTCGCTGTTTTTGGATAACGTGATCTCCAATCAATTAGTATCTCGACTAACAACATGTACTTATTTATTTTAAGGGATTTCAACTCTACCTCTAGAGTACTCAGAAATTCGGAAGATGTTCCGAAATGAGCGGCGAACATTTTTTGCTGGTCACATATTTCATTTGGGCATTGTTGGAGAAGGTGGAGGAGTTCCTGGAATGAGCACTCTGTGAGAACAATAATAAATTGTACTTTTAATGGAAAAAATGTAAACTTTGAGTAATAATAATTTGTACATACCCCAGTCTCCAACCAGAATTTCGGTCATGATATCAATTCGTAAACGACAACTGATGAGTTACATTATAGCCCAACCAATCAATAATAATAAAAAAATTCATTAATTTCCAATGAAAAGAATCACATGTGCATGTATTGTTATTGAGAATTGACAAAAATGAATGCATAAAAAACCGCTCGATTTGGCCTGGAACAGGTTTGATATAAGTCATCTGTTTTTTGGTCAGCATTTGAATATAGAATATTGCATGTGTGTTGACCATGTTAATGTTATGGTTTATCATCTCTTTCTAAAAAAATCTATACAAGTTAGAATTGCTTTTTGCTGTGCTGGTCAGTGAGACAGGTGAGTGAAATACATGAGTTGTCCTGCTCTGCTCGAGCTTCAAACAAGTTATTTTCTAACACAGAAAAGTACGTTTACTCAATGCAAGGATAGAGAAATTGTACAAAAATCTTCCGATAAAGAGAAATAGCGAAACCTGCGCATCGACAATTTAATGCAAGGCTATGGACGTATTCTTTTGAGAAATGCTCGAGCTGGTGTAAATGTATTAAGAATGCACATGTAAACTCCGGAGAGATGCACGGACAATGTACTGGGCATGATTCCTGTACTGAAATTCTGCTTCATGGGAAATATTTACTTGAGCCGTTATGAGCATGTTTACATGCACTTCAAAGTAGCAAGGATATTGAACTTGAGAAACAATTCATTCATGAAAATCATTTAAATTTTTATACTTTCTTTTGCAGTTAGTATTACTATTAAATATGATTCTCTCAAACTTATTATGATATCGTTAGAACAAAAATGAATGGTGAACAGTTTTAGTTTCTTTTTGTTGTGATTTTATTGAAAAAGTTATTTTTACAGAATGTTCATGAAGTATTCTTTATCCAGTTTAAATTGTATGAAACACATTTGGTGTAAATTCTTATTCATTTTATGAGTACAGTCTTCAACAGTTAAAATAAGTGGATTGTCATTTTCTTACATAGATCAATAAATAATAAATTCACAAATGATAAAAAAGGAACACAGGTAAATAGTTTGTACATTTTAAAGTTTTCCAAAATGAGATTCTTAATGGAATGTAAATGAATAATACTTTGGTATAATTTCAGAATTAAATATCCTTTGTCATATTTTGATGATAGTACTTTAAAGCTAAACAGCTGCCTTGATATAAGTATTAACTTGATTATATTGAGCATAGAATGAGAAATATTGAAGAAAAAAACTTTCGTTACTACAAACTTATGTATAAAATTGTTCTAAATTACTTTCTCCCTTTAAATCTTGGAATGCTTCTCTTGTTTCGTTAATTAGCATGGGAAATTTCTCCAACCAGAAGATCAAAAATGCATCTGGTTTGGCCCCAATGAGCAGCTTTATTTCCAGATTTCTCAGATCATCATAGTGATTATTCAAGTTTCGGATAAGACGAATAAGTTTTTGAACCGAGTTGTTATGATTGGCATACCTGTCTTCAAAAATCGTCCGAATTCGTCCCTCGAGACAATGAAACCAACCCTCATTTTGTCCTCCAGATATGATTGGGAAATATTTTGCCTCCAAATTGAGAGAACATGTTTTAACTAAATCAGTTGGGGAGGCATCAAAAATAAAATTGCTCAGTTCGACAAGAAAATTGATCATTTTTTGATTCGACCAAAATATGGGATGGGTTTGGATTTCTTCTAGTTCTGGTCTTTCATTAGGATCAAGTGCAATCATGTTGTGGATGAGGGACAAATTACATCGTAGTCGTAAAGTGTGTTCGTCATACTTAAACTGAATGAGGTTCCTTTTGATATTGTAGTCGTAAAGGTCTTCATCATCACCGAAAGGATGGTGGCCGTTTGTAAGTACAAAGTAGGTTATACATCCGAGGGAAAAAATATCCAATTTTTTGGTCTGCAATAAAAAAACAAATATTTATCAATAAATAACAATATTGATTAGATAGCGTTCAATATCAACAAATTTTATTGTTTTATTACCAATTTAGGCATTTGATCACTATTCAATTTTCTCTTTTCCTGGCAATTTTTTTCTGCTTGATACATTTCAGCTGCAATCCATCCGCGTGTTCCACCAAAAGATGTAAGCGTCTTACTATTGTTTCCAGGTTCTAATAGCCTACTTATCCCAAAATCGGATAGCTTTACGAACACACTTCTTCCCACGATTGAGAACAAAATGTTAGATGGCTTGAGGTCCCTGTGAATTATCCCATTTTTGTGCAGGAAATCTAAGCCATTGGTAGCCTGTCTTAAAATATCCACAGCCTCTATTTTTACCGGAAGGGATCGTGGATTGATCACCCAGTCTTTTAATGTTGCCAGTTGACACAACTCTAAAGCCAAATAATATCCATTGCCACTTCTTTTAGAAGCGTAGTATTGCACAATGTTTGGATGGCCTCTGCATCTGATAAGAAAGTCGACCTCGTTTTGTGCTTCCTTGTGGTACTGATAACGAGTTATTTTCTTAATCGCTGCATCCAGTTCACCAAATTTCCCCTTGTAAATGGTTGTACTTCCGCTACCCTTTCCTAGTATTTGACCTGTAAAAAGTGTTACTTTGCAGGTGATGGAAGTGTCCAAATTTCCGGCTTTTGTGAAATCATCATCATCCTGAGGATTGTTTGTCCTTACGGCAGTTTGATCAGAAATCTAAATACATTTGTTACGCATTTCATAATTATCACATTGTCGTACTTAATTTGGTGCTATTTGAATACTAAATTCACTATAAATTTTAAATTCTGTACCTTATCCTTTATGTACTTATAAAGTGATGATATCGAGATGTAAATCAAGTAAAAAAACACTACCAAAATTGTGAACATAAACGTCTCAATAATGCCAATGAATGCAGAGCTACATGAACCAAATCCCAGGGCAAATAACACAGAAAGCATAAACTTTTTGTTGGTCAAAACGTATTTTTGGGGCCCATTAGTAGTGAGCCAAACTGTGGTATTATTAAGCGATGCTGGATTGTCTTCAATCTATCAAATTTTAACCAACAACGGAAATTTTATAGGTTACTGTGAATAGTTATAAATTGCCTGTTAAAAAAATCATAGGTGGTTTACCGTAACTGATGTAGCTCTGTTCACTGTATGTCCGTTATATTCTAAGGAAGACATGGTCATTCCAAAATTGAAAGTTGAGTATTTTCGAATATCTCACCAGTGAAGTAAAAAATACTATTTTGTGAATGGGTTAAAAAGCGATATCTTTGGTTAAATTGAAGAATTCGGATCGCACTACAAAATTGGTAAAATTATATAAATTACATTTGCGTATATGAAATCAAAAATTATATTTATATAGTAGAGGCAATAACAGAAGAAGAAAGCAAGAAAACGTGCACAATGAAATGTGAGGAAAATGTGGCATGTAGCTTTCCTACAAAAACAATTTAATGTAAGTCATGCGCACCTGATACCCAATAGCCGAAGTCCAGCTTTCTCCAGTGTATCAAAACTCATGATGAGATATGGGGCCGTTTCTAAAACATTACGTCTTTCGCTGCTTTAAGTGGGTGGGTCGGTTTTAAAAATTGGTTGATAAACTAGTTGATTTATGTACCTTTAGATTAAATTTGGCTGAGAAACATATCTAGGGGCATATTTATTTGAAGTGAAAACGTACACACGAAATGACCCCATTAAAGAATATCTCCAGCTTATTTTGTAGGAATGATTGGATTATTAGACCACATCAGAATTCAGTCGAATTTCGTTCGAAAGCGTTTAAATGCCTTGTTGGCTCTAGGATGTATCCAGCTTCAAAATAGCGTCAAAAATGCATTTGAAATTAATAATGTAGATGATTTTTGTGGAATATTGTTTAGCAAAAAGGGATTTTCAATGCATTTTTATATGCAAAGTGTATGTGTTCGTCTTTGTCAAATCAATTTCACTCAACCTTGAATAACAATTTGTATGAAAATTAATTATACATACAAATGTATCATAATTTCTGTAATGTTTTGCAACATTCTAAACAAATAACATGCTAACTCACATGTCTACTAATTTGGTTTTCTTGCAACACGTTGAAATATATATGACGTAAAGTTGTACAATTAATACGCTTCTCAATTCATTTGTCATTATAACATCCTTAGTTATTTTTGGCAATGATGGCTATTTAAAAGGTCACCTACATGGTCAGATTAGCTAAATATTCCACGCCAAGTTATCTTATCAGTACACTTTTATTGAGAATTTTATGATAAAGGTAAGATTTTTAGGTCAAAAACAACCAAAGTATTTATCAGTTATCCCAACGATTTGGCTGAGCACAAGTTATCTTCAAGACTGACTAGAACGTGAATGCATACAGGGATACTGGACTTAAGAGAAAAATCTTCCACTTCCAAGGAATGATGCAAGCCGCTGTTTAGTTACATGGGAATTCTCGATGCAGTGTTCTTTCCTCTTTACTCTCTCTAGGGAAATGCTCGAGCTTGTGTGATCCCATTTGAAAGCACATGTAAACTCCTCAAATATGCCCGGATAATATACTCATCAAAGCTCTCACTTATTATATTTCCTTCTGAAATGATTTTAATTGGTTGTTAATATTTTTTAACTATATTAATGAAGAAATTTGCAAAACCAAGAGCATCGCATCAACCTCAGGTTTGACCGATACTCAATAAGACCATAATTAGAAGAATCGTTTATTAAATTTTCTAACACGTTAATTTTTTGATTTCAATTTATCCTATATTAATAATAGGTTTTTGTTAAATATTAAAGCTGGTTAAAGTTGAATAGCATGAAAACATTTACAAGTAGGAAAACCTAATACTCATAATTAAAGCTCTACGAGATACCTATACACATTTAAACCCGAAAACATTCCAACCGAATAACAACTCATTTACCCTTTTGTATCGTTATGCATGAATGCACACGCAGTGGACACGTGATTCTCAATATGCATATATACATTCTCATTGAACAAGTGTACACAAAAAAGACTTTCTTTTACTCCCAGAAAATAAAGGTCATTTTTTATTGGTTAATGGTTAGGAAAATTGTATTCACTGAAGAATTAAAATGAGAACAAAAACACCCGAGTATTTCCTGTATTCTTGCATAAGGCGAACATGAAAACAGAAAGCTTAGCCGAACAAAGTTTTCACACTCAAGCATGCACACATCTCTAAAGAAGAGAAGCATTCAAATTTGACGATTTTTCTCGAAATTTAAATTGATTTTAATCTTTACTCAAGTAAAATGTGACATGTATTAATTCATTCGATTTAACTACTAGGTTAAATCAACTGAATATTTGCAACTGAACTAAAATAATTTGGATGCGTAAACTGTGTACAGCCCCATCGAACAAAAAGGCACAACAGGAAAGATTACTTGTAAAGGTGCAGTGAAAAATGCATTCAATTGCAATCCTCTCTATTCGACTTACATCTAAATTTTCCCTTATTTGTCCCAAACCTACATACATACATACATTTAAGAGTACTACCGACCTAAGGGAAATGCAGTTTTCTCTGTGACCATAACTGCTAATTATTCATGCAGTTGATTTAACAGGTAGGTACTTGAGTAGTATGTTTATAAGGTAGGTATGCTGCTTTGACAACAAAAATACATGCTGGCTTTTTTGGTGTTGGTGCGGCATGGCTTGGCTTGGTTTATTTTTACTTCATCTGGAGAGATGGAAAGAACAACAACTACAAATCCACCTCCGCTAATGTTCTTATTTAATTACTATTAAAAAAATAAAATTACTATTTGCTCACCAAGCGAAAGGCTAGTTTGTTGGGGGGGATGTTATGGTATTCAAAAGCTGTAGGTTGATATTACTTAAAGCGGTTAATGTTAAGAAAGTTATTTTTTACTAATTTTTATTTTACTAGTGAGTCGAATTTATTAAGTTGTCAAAATTTAATGTGTATTTATTTTTCTTATCATTTTGTCCATTAAAATAATTAGGTGTACAATAACTGGTCGTTGAAAAGAGAGAGAGTGAGGGTTTCATCCATATTGATATTCAAAAAGCCATGTCACGTGACAGGATGCCACTCAGTCAAGGTTGAAAAAATCCATGCTAAACTACTGTGAAGAAAAGATGAGTCAATCAAGGGATTTAATTCCACCAAAAAGTAGTTGCTGGTAAGTTTATCAAAATTTATTAAAAAGCTGACAAGTTTGATTAAAATTAAAGAAGAACTAGTTTTGTGTTACTTTTGTCAATAGTTCACGGTTTTTAGTCAGAATGCTTTGTAAGCATTATAAAGAGTTGTGCTTTAATAATTTTTTCTACAGAATTTAAAAGTTTTTCTGACAATTTTCATTGTTGTCCCTCGTATTTCTGTGACTGTTCTCATTTTCGCCCATTTTTACCTTGACTTTTGATCCTCGGTGTTTGACCTCAAGGTTTTAAAAGTAGTTTCTTTAATAAGAGCTTACTTTTTAATAGTCAAAACTCTTTAAAACGGTACATTGACCTGTTCACTCAGGAACTTGCATATTATACTTTAGGTTAAAAGGCTACAAAGCATTTTTGAAATTTTGCGTTCGCAGACTAACAGAGTAACAGACAGACAAGATATAGGAAACCGATATGTAAATAAAGTACTAAAGCACTAATTAATATTTTTTTATGTTAATTTTTTAGGAGAAGACAAAGACGTCAATTATAATGTTTTGTTTGGGGCCATCCTTCCATCGGAAACGGGAGTGGAGGTCCGATGAGGGGTTAGGGGGGTTTGTGTTTATTTAAAATGGTAGCAGACACACAGGGATTTAAGCTGGCATCCAAAAGGGTATTTATTTGGTATTTTAAGTCAAAATATTACTCTTTTGAGTGGAAATATAAGATTTTATATCGTTTAAGCTGGTAAAGCATTATGTATTTGTTAACTAGTTATTCATAATTTACTTTCATTTAAAAACGAAAAAATACATGTATTTTGGTTCAATGTTTCAACGACGAATAGGGTGCTTGACCGTTTTTTTCAATTTGTTTAATGTTTCTCATATCAAATTTGTTTTTGAAGTTATCAGATCTACAAGATAACCCATGAAGATAATTATTGTTTATTTTTAGTACATGTATGAACTGCTGTAATGTTTCGGGCAGTTAAATTTTCAGGTTTTTTCTATAATTGGGGGTAATTTAGGTAAGAATGCTAACGTGAGCATTCATACATGATTCGGGATTTAGTATAAATATGAAACAAAAAGGTTAAAAGTTTCCCAATGAATTTATACGTTTTTTTGAGCTTTTTTAAAGACGCGGGAGAATATTTTAATTAAAACGGTTTTTTGGTAAATACGTTGATCAACCTTACAACCAACCAACGCTTCAAACACAAATACAAACGAAACTAATGGTTTTTTTGGTTAGCGCTTTACTTGTAAGTAAAGCAGCCAAACATTAGTAACTACTTTCCAAATTTATTAGCAAAAAATGACCAACCGTAATTTCTAATAATTATCTCCGAAAATTCGGACTTAAAGAGTATTTTTTAAATTGTATAGAAATAAATTATCTTTCGTAAGACTTAACATATAAAAGTTTTTATGGTTAGTGGACTTATTAATTAAAAAAAACAAATTACTGTTTATAATTGTTTCAAATGTAATAATTACAACATAGATAACTCTGGCTCAAATACGGTAATTATCACTTTATATTTTGTCTGGTTAGCGCAATGTATTTGTTAACCACGTAGTTTGATACTATTTCACTTCTGAAACCTATGAAATAAAGTAACTTTAATTAAAGTACTGGTCAAAATGGGATATGACATTCACCGTTAAACGATAACTAATTCATTTTTATAACAATTCAAATGATAAAGATTAACGGTAAAAATTAGCGACAATTTTGTAAACGAGAAATTGATTTTTAAGGATATTTCAGGCTTCCCGTAAACGTAGAACTATTATTTTTGACAATAAATGCAAAGGAATAATGTGAGAGATTACAACATTCGAAATTATTATACTATTTACTATTTAGAGAAATTAGATCAAAAAATGTATTCGGATGAATTTTGCGACAGTCGAAGTTTATGATGAACTGTAATTTTAAACATTGTGCCGACAAAAGTTGACAATGAACGAAATAATTTTATCTGAGCACTTAACTTATACTGCCTAATCAATTAAAGTAATGTAATCATTATTGCACACGGGCTACAAGTATGAAATATCTTTAAAACTCAATTACAACTAGAAATAATGTATTTTTATCTGTTTAGAAAAACAAAGTATAAAAACATAACATTAGTAATGTTGACTTTATGATGTAGTTCAACTTAAAATATGATATGTATTGAGAAAATGGTGCAATTACAAAAATTATTGATTTGCAATTTAAAATATCCGAAAAAAGTAATGTTTCTATAAACTTGATACTTTGATGAACATGTTACCTAAAATAAATTTTAATACTACCTAACACATTTTAATAGTTAATTTTTCAAATTGTGTAGTCCTTGTACTTTTGTTTTCTAAAAATGTTATTTAGTTTCCATAGCAACCGGAATTGAAGAAAATAAAAAGTGTTTTCGTGACACCTAA
Source organism: Entomobrya nicoleti (assembly GCA_034695465.1). Classification (NCBI taxonomy): domain Eukaryota; kingdom Metazoa; phylum Arthropoda; class Collembola; order Entomobryomorpha; family Entomobryidae; genus Entomobrya; species Entomobrya nicoleti. The sequence goes on from JAQFZG010000694.1 coordinate 12,465, forward strand.
AAAATTAAATGGTTGGCTACCTTTTCAAGCTGAAATCGTTATAAGTTTACCCCAATAGTTGAAAATGAAACTAACGATAAGTTGTAATAATGATTCATACTAAATCCTAAAACACTCCAACCACGTAACAACTCATTTACCTTTTGTATCGTAATGCAAGAATGCACACACACAATGAACCCGTGATTCTCAACATGCAAACATACATTCACATTAAACAAGTGTACAAAACAAAGACTTATTGTACTCCTAGAAAATAAAGCTCCTTTTATATTGGTTAATAGTTAGGAATGTTGTATTGACTGAAGATTAAAAATGAGAACCAAAACTTCCGAGTATTTTCTGTATCCTCGCATAAGGCAAGCATGAAAACAGTAAGCTTAGCAGAACAAGGTTTTTACACTAATGCATGCATACTTACATATATCTAAAAAGGAAGCATTCAAATTTGGCATTATTTTTATTTGAAATTTAAATTTAGATTCTTATTTGAGTAGGTACAATGTTACTTATATTAATTCATTAGATTTTACTACTTGGTAAAATCTTCATATTTTCAAAAGAGCTTAAATTATTTGGATGCGCAAGATTTATACAGCCCCATCTTCCCAACAAGGAGACCAAACTGGAACGAGACGGGAAAGGTGCTGCTGTAAGTATTGCAGTTCTTTTTTAATTGGTCTACATTCAAATATCGACAATATAAAATATTATTCACACACCTGTCCGAATACCTAAATTTTTGGTGGTACTACCTAAACCAAAAATTGTATTTCTTTCCATGCATTTTCTCGTTTGATTTTACAGCTACTTCAGTTACCATTTTTGATCAAAAATGTTAAACGGTTTCGATGACAACTAAAAATATTGTTGTAACTCTTTGAATAAATAGCTACTTTTCAAAGCTGAAATTTTATCTGGGAATTTTTCAAAAACGTGCAAAATATCCTTGAATGATTATTCTAATGAAACAATATAAACGGCAATTGTAAAGGAAACATTTACGAAAAAACCTGAAACTTAATCAAAAAGTTTTTCTCACTTACCTCTGTCTCCATTCAGAATTTGTGTCATGATTTTAATTTGTGAAACGTACAATTGTAAATGTAGCATGTTTAAGCCCAAGCTAAATACTATAAGTAAAATTGTTGATGCAAAGTTATAGTTTGTGTACGAAAATTATAAATTTATTTTAAAAATGAAATGATACTTATAATTTACTTACATGTTTGCCAATTCCAATTGCAATAGGTTGCAGTTTTGTACAGTGACTATAACCATTCCCTTATTCTGCCATAAATGCAGAAGAACAAGACGACAATGATTATATTTTTGTTTTATAGTTATCAATAATGGTATTGAAACATTTCAATAATATCCGATAAAAAGTATGACAAACACTCATGTATTATTATTGATGCACTAAGAACGCTCGATTCGACTCGCAACAGGTTTAATATAAAACATTTATTTTTGGTGAGCATTTCAACACAGAAAATATCATATGAGTAAACCCTGTTATGGTTCATCATCTCTTTCTAAAAAATATTTGCTGTAGCTGGTCAGTTCAACTAGCTAGTGGACAAAATCTCACAGGCGAATGAAATACATGAATTGTCCTGTGCTGCTCGAGCTCCATCCGAGTTATTTTCTAACACAGAAAAGTACGTTTACTAGATGCAAGGGTAGAAAGCTGGTACAAAAATCTTCCTATAAAGAGAAATGGTGAAACATGCGCGTATAAAATTGATTCAAGGCTATGGACGTATTCTCTTGGGAAATGCTCGAGCTGGTGTAAATGTATTTAGAATACACATGTAAAATCTGGAGAGATGCACGGACAATGTACTGCGCGTTCTACCCATTCAACACTGTAGCGTCATGCTTCTTGAGTTTTCGTGGTGAAAGACCGACGGAGAGATGGACAGACAAACATGATAAAGTCAATGCTAGCCGAACTACCTAATAAAAATATCCCTGACTTGTTACGAACATATTTAGATGCACTTGTGAAATGTTGAAAGTAGCAGATATATTGAACTTGACAAAAATCCATTCGTGTAAACTAAATGAAACTGTATACTGTCTTTGTATACAGTTAGTCAATAGTCAATACTACTAACCAATCAAGATAACTCAGCAAGAAAAATAATTGGAAATTTGAGTACATTTTTTTATTGGGATTTTATCCAAATTATTTATTTTTACAAGAATATTGAAATATTCAGTTTCTACTTTTTTAATTTTTGAAATGGAAGAATACAATTGATATAAAATGTATAAACCACAATTGGTAATTTCTAGCCATTTTATGAATACCCAGTGAGACTCCAATAAGTAAAAATAGAGTTATGGGGATATCTGTAAAACAAGTTATTTATCGAAAAGCTTCCAAAAAGTTGTTCACCAATTTTTGGTAAAATCACTGCTTTGCTCATCTTCTGCGAAAATTGGTAGGACGTACATCTGTGGAAGACACGCATAGTATGAATTGATTTTTGGGACGTTTAATTTGAAGTACCCCATAAAATCCTTACAGCTGTAATTAAAAGAGAAATAGACAAAGAGAAAGAACAAGTTGGTCTTAAAAGCCGCCGAGTAAAAAGCAGTTCATTATAGGGAATGTGTTTAATTAAGCTCAGTATAAATATATTTCATGATGCTATTAACAAATCTAACAAAATATACTGTTTTTACAGCCTTATGTATATTATTAAATTAATTATTATTGTCTCGATTTTTGTAAAAATATGGTAAATTTTTTAATGGATTACCTTTCAACTAAAAAGATAAAACGGAAATTATAAGTAGCAATAGAATGATACATTAATACAATCACCACAAATAACTAGTCTGCTAATATAACATTAAAATAATATGATATAGACAGAAGAAATTTAAGTTTTCTGTTCAAATAAATAAATAGGTGTGAAATAGCCATACTTGAAATATTTTACGTCAATGTCTACTAAACGCTGATTGAATTTCGAGTAAAAATTCTATGGATTTTTGACTGTTTTAAATGTGTTTGTGTTTTTTCGGAGTTAATGCTTTATTTGTAGATTCTTTATTTTGCTAGGCAATAAGTATGCATAAGAAACACAAATGATGGAAGACCACGTCTGCATACGATTCTTACAGTAAGTTGATGTATTTTGCATTAAGTTTTAGTCATCTTGCGTTTATAGGAACACATCTTTCGATAAAAAGAAAATTTTGTAAAAAAATCATGGGAAGTGGCAAGGCGATTTGTAGTTTAGGTGGTTATATTAGTGTGTGCAAGCTGCTGTTTGGTTACATGTGAATTCTCGATGCAAGGCCTTATGCTCTACTATCCCAGGGGAAAAGCTCGAGCTTGTGTCATCGTATTTGAAAGCACATGTAAACTCTTCAAATATGACCGGACAATGTAATCAGCAAAGATCTCACTAGTATGTTTCCCTACTAAAATGGTTGTGTTTGGGTGTTATTTGTTTGAATGTATGATTAATAGAATGAAAAATAAGAGCATCACATTAATTTGTGGTTCAATCAATACCCAATAAATCTATAAAATAAATGTTTCTATAAAAATATACAAAAAGGAATGCAATCAAATGGATGTATTTTTATTTGGATGAAAATACTACTTTTAAAACGGTATAAATATATTTGAAAGAACCTGTAATTAAATTTAGTTACGTGTTAATTTTGTTCATGTAAATAATGGTTCAAATTAAATAAGTATTTTTTTAGCATTTTTAGAATATATTTATATTTATGTGTAGTTTAAGTACCTATGTAAGTATTTTATTGTTATTATTTATTTTATATTCATACTTAAATCCAGCTATTATATCAGCTATATTTATGTTGCAGTTGCATGTAAGAAACTTTCAACACCGAAATGTACGATGATGCATACAAGGATAAAATATTTCTAAAAAATCTTCCATTTAAATGAATATCGTAAAATGTCCTTGATTTTAGTTCATTCTGCTTTGCTCTCATGGAAAATGCTCGAGCTTTGTAATCGTATTTACAAGCACATGGCAAGTCCACAAATCAGAGCAAGGCTTTTGAACTTGACAAATATCATCTCGTCTTAATAATAATAACTGGTTATGTATAATAATTCGTTATGCTGATCTCGTGGGCTAAACTTATTTATTAATGATAAAAAATGGACAATAAGTACGATGTCACTTACTCAACTTACCAATACACATATACGCGAATTAAGGTACTCAATATAGCCATTCCGGTTTAGGTAGTTCATTAAATATTGACTTTATGCAAAATAGTAGAGAAAAATAAATGCGATCTAAATTTAATTCTAAAAAAAGGAAAATTTTGAGTAAGCAATGTGCACAAGATGATGACTGTTTGCATTACAGCTGAAGAAAGATGATTTCACTGATGTATGTCATGACTAACAGCAATGTGTGGGGAAAAAGGGACTAAAGCGAATGGAAATTTTTCATCACATTGTCCAGTGAACTCTCTAACTTTTTTGTATGATGTCCTAAACCAACAAAACCCAACCCAAATAGTAAGTGCAGAGGAAAGTTCCTTCTGGGAAAGATAATAAGGTCTTTACATAATATTGTTGATGTATTTATTTCCCTTTGTTTTACACTTTAACGTTTTTAAGATTAATCGATGATAATTTAACAATTGATTATTGATTCCTTTTAATACGTCATATTGCATGCACACATGTTCATGCTTGTTGGTAAACAAGCATTCTATTTTTCTCGTATATTTAAAGACATATATAAATTTTATAAAGCTTTATGAATGAGTTTCATCAGTTTTCCATCAGAACTGCAACAGCGAACATTTAGTATTTGTGTAGTGGTTGTTGATATGCATTTCTTAATGGTTTAATTTCATACTTAATTTGATTCTGAAAATCTGGTTTTAAATTAAATTTTAAACAGTTGGAACTTATTTTTAAGTCAAAGTTCGAGGCAAAGTTTTGCTAACGTCAAAAGAAATGGAATTGAACAACCATTTAGTTCACGATGAAGATCATGAGACACTGGAAAAATTGGAACGGAAGTACAAGTTTCAAGTGTAAAAATACAGTGCACTTATCTGCATTACTTCCGTTTGCTTATGTGCAAATGTGTTCCACTTCTTCTATTTTGCGATATTTGACACCGCTCATGAAAATAGATTTAAAATTACACATACTGAAAGTAAGACCAATTTTTTTTCTCCCACTGTCTAAATAACTTGATATTTAGCTCCAATATCCGACTCTTTAAATTAAATGAGAGTTTAAGATAAATTGTGTATTTTTTAAATATAGAAGACGGCAACATTGATCAATGCGATGACTTTTACGGATTTGCTTGTCAAAAGTGGGAGAACATGATTATGAAATGAGATGAGGAAATGGAATGGGAAGTATTAAGGGCTTTGAATATGCAAAACATGGAGCTAGTATCGGGTAAGACTTGGACACATATTTCTCAAGTTTTCTGATTAATTAAGAACTGGCTTAACTAAACTCTATGTAAATGTTTTAAATATAGAAATATTGGAGGGTCCCGCTCAAGACACTGAAATATCTGCTTTCAAATCAGCTCAAGAATTTTATAAGCAGTGTTGTATTGGCGGTGCTGGAAATATGTTTATGTATCAACTGCTAAAAATATTTCCGTACACACAATTGCGACATGACTGCTCAATGCTCACAATTGACAAGTTTAGGTGGATAGTTACTCATAAAATTGCACTTGAAAAGTACAAGAGTGCCGATGAATTTAGATGTGGTTAAAGCAGAGGTAGGTCAAATGTTTGCAAAGGTCAAGAAATCGTTTGAAAAGATGAATCTTCCCATTTATAACAAAGCATTCAGAAGTACACTCACCTGCATTGGCTTCCCAGATGGCATATTTGATCAAGGCTTTGTTAACACTCAACCTAATAGCCACTTTAAATTGGGCTCGAACGACATTGTTGACTTAAATTTGTAATTACGCTTTAATAAAATCTATTCAAGAAATTATTTCTGAAATTTTTGTTTTCTGCTGAATAAATTAACTGTTTTAAAATGCCATTTCAGCTGGTTTAGGCGGGAAATTTCGGGTGCGTATTTCATTGGAGTTCATTTACGACCACAAGTGGGTATGTCATTTTTTCAATACTGATTCATTCGTATGTATATTTCGTTTAACTCTGCAAAGTGATTATGATATATTTTTTTTTAAATATTACAGTTCTACCCGATCACTACCTTCAACCTCCATATTTTCTGCAAAATGGATCAATGTAAGTATTAAGATTCAATTTAAAAAGGTTTAACAATACAAGAAATTAAGACTACATTTTAGAGTGCTATATTATAATATAAAATCCAACAGTGCCAAAAATTACGGAGCTTTGGGATTTGTAATGGGACACGAACTGGCTCAAGCTTACTCGGTAGGGTATTGGGAATCTCGAATAGGTGAAAGGATGAACAAATATTTAGGATGTCTGAAGCAGCAGTATAACTCTTTCACGGTGAACGTGCAGTACAACTTGTCAATACCAATAAATGGGAAACAGACGATGGAGGAAAACTTTGCAGATAATATGGGCGTTTATGCCGCTTATGTTGCATACTCAAGGCTGCCTCAGAAGCAAACAGATGATCAAGAGTTTTTCTTGAGCTATGCTCAGGTGAGTATAATTTTTTGCCAAAAATATATATTATGTATTCGTTTAACTGGGTTGCCGCTAATAAATATTTTTAAATATCTGTAGACGTTTTGTGAAAGTAACTCAAGAGAGAGCACGAGGGAAGCCCTTTTACATGGAAAGCATAGTCCTGGAAGATACCGTGTCACAGGGGCACTACAGAATTCGTACGAATTTGCAAAAGCCTTCAACTGTCCGTTGGGATCCAACATGAATCCTTTAGAAAGTCAACACACAAAATGTCTTTTATATTAGCAGTTGTCCAAATTAAGTTTTTGCCTCATTTACGTCGACCAACAACACACATCTTATATAACAGTATATATTTGAATACGTAAAGTGTATGCAAATAAATATATAAATATTGTCTTAACCCAAATATCGATTTGATTATTTTATCAGAGAAATATATGTTTGCTATTAAATTTTTGTACTAAATCCTTACATATGGGTTTTTCCTAGATTTGAATAGGCGAGTTATTTAAGTTTGAATATTTTGTAAAAAAAATTTGTTTCACGTTTTTAGATGAATAGAATGACATGGAAATTTTCCCTTTATATTTATCTTCCACTACTTGTTTTGATTAAAATTAATGTCAAATTTATTAACATACACATCTTTATTCATGACTGGCACTTATGAAAAATAATATTGGCAGTAAAAATAAATATCTAAAAAATACAGTGAATGGTTGTTTGTCAAATGTAAATACGTCGTATACAATGGGAAAAAATGAGCCTCGATATTTTACACACAGTTAAATATTTTTATTTTTCTCAAGTTTTCAGTTTACTTTAAAAAAAGCATTTAGTTTTTTAAGGATGTATTACACATCTTGAAACTGGCATGTCTTTCAGTCCTTTTAAAATCAGTGTAGCAGTATAAATGGTAATTAAGTTATTTATGTTGAAATTAGTATCAGAGTATTTTCAGAACTGAAAAGTACGTTTAAGGCATGCAAGGATGCTGAGCTTTTGTGGAATCTTCCATTTTAAATGAAAGTTGCTCATGGATTATTGTAGATGCTAGGCTTTACATTCTCTCGAGAGAAGTGCTCGCTCGAGCTGGTGTCAATGGATTTAAAAGCATAAGTAAAATAACAAAACATACAAGGACATTGTACTCTAAAACACAGTTGTACATAAATACATTTTAATAAAATCCCATGCGATTTGCTAAAGCTGAAGGCGAATTATTTTCAAGACTGAAAAGTACGATGTTTTAAACGAGAAAAAAGAAAATCTATATTAAAGCAAGATTGTTCGATTATTTCGAACTTATTATTAGAAACAAATAAACACAAAACTGATACTTTTATTCAATGATTGAAAAAATTGATAGTGTAATTGCTGGAGATAAGCTGAAAGAGGACTTTTTTCTATTCGTTTGTTAACTTTGTTTCGCCTTTTATTAATATACACAACTGAATTCAATTTTTATAGGAAAACTTTTAAAATTTAGCTTTTTATTTAGATCAAATACATTTAGTTCGTTCATACGTTTTCACGTAATCGGTTTAGCTATTCAAGGATTAAATCTCTTGAAAAAATCTTCCATTTGTTATAATTATCTTGAAATGTCCTGAAGATTGATGTGGGTTTAAGAACTTTACCCATGTTGAGCTGTAAGGAAATGCTTGAGACCATGTAAAATCCATATGGATGCAAGGATATTAAACTTAACATAAATCCTACATGTCTCTTACACCACACAGTGCTTTTCTGTTGATTTTTCAATAAATATATAGTTTTACAATCGTCATGTATTTAATTTTTTATGAATACCTATAATGCAAATCTGGTACTTGCCATGTATGTAAATAAAAATATTGTCGTAGCACATAATGATAATGAGTTCTTTTTAAACATACATTAATGATTTCTTATCATGAATGAAAATATGATAAAATGCATGATATGCTGTGTCAGAAAATTTGTGCTAATTATATAATATTTATTGAGAGAAACCCGTTTATGATGGGATTTAAAGGAACAACGCCCTTCAGATTCATTGGTTGTTCATCAGGTTCTAGTAAAATTAAAGGCAATAAAAAAATGATGCACGCTTAAAAATTAGGTAAAAACTATGACTATAAATATTTATTTAAAATAAATTATTAATTATATACAAACTAAATTTATTTGACAGTTAATACTACATGCTTCATGAATGGGACTACTTACTTATAAATTATTTTTTAAACACTTAATTACACATTACCAGTCTGCATGGTTTCAGCTGTTTTTTACTCTCTTTGCTGGCATTAAAACGTAATTGATCTGGTGTAGTTAATGCAAGTAAATATTTACATTCAAAACCATTTTTTTTAAAGGTGTCCGTTTGCATTATTGTAAATTTCCATCTGCTGGTGTTGTTGCTTGATGCAATTTTATGAAACTCGAATAAAACTGTTCGCGTAAATAGTTTGGAGATGGGCTAATCAATTTTTAATTTAAACCTTTGTGTAGCATTTCTCGAAATCAGCAAATTTGTTACTCGAAACGTCTGGCTACTGTTTTAAAACAAATTACTTTTCTAAAAACACTCGTTGTTCAAAAAATACCAGGAATTCTACACAAAAAATACGAGGATTTCTCGAATTTGAAGAGGGTTGAGATCAAGTATCAGACATTCCTTTCGGTAGTAAAATAAATTCATAAAAACTACATACAGGTGGAGTGCGAATACAGCGGTAAATTATTTGAATTTCACATAAACGGTACTAGGCTGAAGTTTGTTATCTCATAAAAACAACAACATCCAAAAAGGGTTATCATAAAATTAGACCAAAAGAAAGAAAATATGTATGCGCAAAAAACTCCCACAATAAGTAAATATCATACCATGTATGAAATTTCATTGAGTCAAAGTAAATATGGCTTGTGAGGTTATCATTAATAATAACAATTTATCGCTTCATAGAAAATGGGAAGTCAAATTAAGATAGATGTTCCCTCCGGAAAAGGTATGGTAGTATTTTAAACCTATACGGAAATATTTGGTATGGTAACATTTACATGCAACTACTTTCCCAATTCATAAAACAGGATTAATGTGACCTACTTAAAATTAAGTAAATAATGACTTGAGTGAACCTATCGAAAAACCATTCTTATTATAATCTGCCAAGTCGATTTTTTAAAATCTAGATTTTGATAATATATTTCACTTAAAATTACATTAAAACTTAACATTTAAAACCAAAAACCACTCAAAAGATTTATATTTAAATTTCCGAAAAATATGGCCTAAATAATGATCTGAATTTTTTGTTTCACTAGTTTGAGTCTAACTGGTTAAACAGCTGTGCTTCGGTTTTGTAGAGTGTTGAAATTGGGTACTCCACCTCCAGAGTTTCCACTACTTCCGCCAAAACCGTAGTAGCGTCAAGTTTTTTCACAAAAATCATACCACTTTGAGGGAACGAGTTTTCCAGATCATCGGCACCAGCAGTATTTGAATTGTATTCCCAGTTACCAGTTACGTTGAGCCGGATTTTATACTCAAAAGACTTAATTACATAACCTCTTTGAACTGATATAGTGGTATTTGTCCCTGCAGCAATACTAATATTCCAGGTTGAAGGAAATGCTTGTTTTAGGTCCAAGAATATTCTTATGTAGTAATACTGAATGTCTTCTTTCTTTTTGCAGTGTCTTGCAAAGAAATCGTTCAAAAAATTTGTATCCTTGTCCCATTTGGTCTCCCATAGCATTTGGTTGAGAATTAGTCCCTGCTTTAGTCGACAAGGTACTAGATGTCTTGTCCAAGGGAATCCAGAAACATTTAACCTCTTCCTGTCCTCTCCTTTAAAACTTACGGAAACATTTTGTCTTGTGGATGAATGAATCTTGTTGGGATTTACCTCAATAGGCTTAAGTGTAATATTTTTTGTTAGCATCCTCTCAAATGTAATACTTTCCAGCACTCCGGTTAACCTTATTTAATAAAAAATAAAATTTTGGTTATATTTCCTCAACTTTTTGTTAGAAAAACGATTTTTTTTACAAAAAATAAATCTTTTACAGAAGACAGTTCAGAGGACGGTGATATGCTTGCAAAGATTTTTTCTCGACTTTTCCTTCAGCTTGCACTATTGTGTATGTACCAGTGCAGTTTTCCTTGTCGTATAAAAGAATTTGTTTACCATCTGCATTAATCAAGCTATCGTCTTTATGTAAATCTTCCGGAGTGTTTACACATTTGCAGAGATTTCTGAAATTCTTGAACGGTTCTTGCTCCCAATTTGATCTATTATAGATTACCACATTTAAACCTATGCTATCAATGTCGCACAGTACCCAGGACTGAAATAGTTCCGAAGATTCAAAGTTGTACCCAGTGTGGATCACAAAGGTAAAAAATTTAGTAAACAAGCCTCCTGAACAATGTTTTGTAGGAAAAAGCTTTATGCATATGTCTTTGTCTTTAGTCATTGAAACCTTTTTAAAATCAGTTTCAGGAACAGGCCTACAACGTTTGCGCATGAACAGTCCTGTAACATTTTTGGACTTTCCTTTGCCATTAGGCTCACTCCAAAAGTTTAAATATTGCGTAGTTATTGGTGCGAGCACAAAATAAATAAGCAATGCAAATTTTATAACTGTTTGAACCAAATGCATTTTGGTATTTTTTTTACAAAACTTAATGCGTCTGGCTTAAGAAAATAGTAATAACACTACTAGTGAATGAAAAGAACAATGAAATTGAATCTGACTGACTACTAGTTTAAAAGTCGATGTTTACTTAAAATGGGCGTTTAAGCCACGCAATACTTTATTGCTATATAAATAGTAAGTGGCATAGTTAACATTGTCATACTACTTTATTAATGTTTTGTACAAATAACCAAATAATAATGGGATACTTGTCATGAAAATAAATAAATACATATTTGGTCGCAGTAAATAATTAGTTTTTTACAACATCCAATATTTTGTCTCTTATTACGAAGGATAAACATGTTTGACATGACATGATTCGACAGATAATTGCACAAAGTTTAAAATTAAATATTGTGTGCGTTTAGTAAAATAAATAAAAGCAAAACGAAAAGAATGAGATACGACTGGGGACGCCGTCCTGGCTTTTTTAACCCAGAAATGTCCAAGTTAATGGAGGTAATTTTTAGGAAGAAAGGTATATATTGCGCATGACAAGGAGTTCCTCTAACTAGGACAGGTAAGGACGCGGGACCAGAGAAAAACCCCTAATTACTACTTAATTATGAATAATTAAGCAGCTTCTTAGAGAAAAAACTTCTGATCCAATGCAGGAGCAGGTAGGATCGAACCGGTTTAGTTAAAGCATGCATTATGAAACCTCATATTTACTGTTGGATATCAAGGCATAATTCGTAAAAATGGAAATTCTATTACAATTTTCCATTCGTAGTCAATAAAATTGTGTTTTATAATCTTAAAATAGGTCGAATTGTTATAACGATTGATGATCGTAATTGTGATGACATTATAGTAGCCATTAGAAGTGATGAAATGTACGCTAACAGTGTATCTAAATATGCCCAAGTGGCTTGCATATACACACTATCATACGTATAAATACACGGTGTAGAGAACCTTAAGTTCTCACCAACTTTGCTTGTGAGCAACGCAAATAGTAACCAAGTAAAATATTATCAACTTGGACGTCAAAATTACACAATTCTCCAAATTTCAACTTGACTCAAATCGCCGCAAAACAAGTCTTAACTTGCCCACAATTGCCACCAAAACAAAACAACAAATGCAAACTAACTATACTTGCGGGCCTATGAGCGTAATTTCAATCTTAGCAAATATTTATTGACTCTTTTAATATTGTGAAGTGCAAAATTGTACTTGGAAAATGTATAAATATGGATCACTAGGGTAAAGACTTCTAACGTCGGACTCATCCTTTTCAAAGTAGAAAATAAGTGATCCATAAGTGAACGATATCCATAGCTGAATATAGTATATCAAAAACAAAAGATGTGCAAATATGGTTTATTGTAAAATACTGATGGAACCAGTTCTTCGAATACTGATACACATTGCTGTCTGTAGTGTAGACAAATGTTGTATGAAAACATAAAATACAATTCAAATAATAATTGATACTGTTGTTGTATAAGTTTCTTCTGAATAATAGCATTGTCATGCAAATAATTTTTTTAATAACAGTCGATATAATCCGAAATTCAATTCTGTGTCCTTTTACTCTTAAATAGTTGAGCTTGAATTTTAATTTCATCGACAAACTCAGCCATGTCGATAAACAGGTCACTATCAAGCCGAATATTCCACGGGATAAAATTTTCACAGTCTGAAATAAAAACATTAGCCAACATAGTACTGGAGTAATTTTAAAGATATCTCAGGAATATAATATGCATTTACCCTTATAATTTCCATAATGATTGGTTCGTAAACCGATCAAAGTTCCATTTGCAACAATAGGTGATCCTTCGAATAAATTTAGTGCAGGTCTTGAAATAGTAATGTTGGGGTTATGTGGATTTGTGAATGAAACGTGAGGCAAATCAACACATAAGGCTGAACCAAAATCGTCTGGTACAAACCCGCATTTGTTCATGTACTTTGTTTTGCAGTTCCCATAATCAATGACTGTTAGATCACCAACCATGAGCTCAGGGACAAAAAGGCTTTGTACTGGAGTAGCTCGGAATGGAGTATATGGTATTTTTCCCCAGCCAGATTTAAGAACTGGTCCTAGATATTGTTCTGAGGAACTAGGTAGTTTCAAAACAGAGGCAACATCGCTGCTTTCAAAATTATTTAGAAAAATTAGTACCACAGCGTCATTTGGGAAACGATCAGCATTATGTCTTTTAAGTATAACGCTGGAAACCATTTCTATTCTCTGTTCGTGCTCCGAGCTTTGTTGCATGTCAATTACTCCAGCTATTAAAGTCGAATATGTTAACTCTGCGTTATCGAGACCAAAGTCCCAGAAGCATGACTCCACAGTAACCGCAAGAATCAATCCTTCCACTTCTATTAGCGTAGCACTGCAACTAACACCATTATCTGAGCCCTCATAAAGGGAGATTGGATTGTGCATAAGTATCATATTGTGGGGTGCCTCTCCAGGTTGTGATATGCGTATGCCTCCGCCTGGTTTTCTTTCAACAGGCCCTAAAGTCCACAAGTTAAATTATAAAAAGGATAAGTGGTTTCGAAACAAAGTTGAACAATTTTTACTAACATTTTCCTAGATTGCTTAAGACATCAATAAAACTACTAAGTTTGTCAGCAATCATTGGTATGGAAATGAAAGCGTTGTTAGGACCATCTAAAAGTTAATAAAAAACGTTTGTACATTTTTCCTTTCTCATTTTATGAAAAATTTAAACACCGCTTACCTGATAATACCTCAATGCCGAGCAGGGCATTATTTGTTTTATTTAATATGGTAGCAGAAGATCTATGAGAAAAAAACTCCGTATTTTCATAGCAAAAATATGGTAGCTCGCGGTAGTTGCATGTTACAACTTCTAGCTCAAACACCAAAAGGCGTTGTGACCCCAAGTCCACGTCCAGTCTGTCGTTAAACACAGTGGCCACTACAGAGCTTGGTAAAGGTTGGTCATGCTGTGAATAACTCAGTGGCCTCACAAATTCGTTTATTTCAAATGGTTTGTCTACAAAAATGATGCTCAATAATGTGTGTACATTAGGGTTAGGAATTTGATTTTCGGTATAAAATTCTATCAGGACTATGTTTCTTATCTGCTCATTAACAGAGGATGTGTTTAGAGTTGTGATCCCACCGACTAATACGCAAGGAGGAGTGAGTAGGCAAAATTGGGGCCATCTTCCTGATATTGCTACCTGTTGTCCATTATGCTCTATAAGGGTTGCTGTGCAAATGAAATCAGTAAACCTTCCCCGATTTCCTCTATGCTGAACAGAGAGCTGAAATGGGAATTCCCCTGGCATTGCAACCCGATATGGTTCAAAGACAGTCTTGTCCCCTAAAAGAATTTTAGGTCAGCCATAATGTCGATTTTAAACATTTGAGTTTTCTGTTATCGAACCTTGGGATTTAGGTTTCACATTTTGACAAGATATGGATGCTACACTAAACAACACAAGACAAATAATATATGTCCCTTGGAACATACTGCGGTTTGATTTTATTAAACAACTTGTTTGAAAAACAAGAGTTCACTAAATATTGGCAAAGTGTTCTGTTGGATTTGCCCAAAAACCAATACAATGAAATCAAATAAAATTACCAACTTACTATGTTGTAGCTGCTGTAACAACTGCAAAACGCGGATGCTTTATTTAACAAAGTCATAAAATATCTATTTAATGTGACGTTTAATAGGAATTTCTGTCATAAAAATTATGATTGCTTTCATATCTATGTTTTTAATGATACCTAATTTAGACAATGTAAGGCTGCAAGGCCGTGGCTATTAAACTCCGTCACATATACTATGCAATAATTGTGTAATAACGGTTTGATGAAACATCTTAATTCAAGCTTAGTCCGCGATTAGTTAATTTAAAATGTTGAGATTTTGCAGAAGTACTTGCAATTTTTCATCCGTAAATATGACAAAAACCTGGCAGCATTCTGCGGGTCTCAATTGAGTATAAACTGGCAGACGTTCTAGGGTTTCCACGACTTCAGGTTTAAATTTAATTAACATTAAAATAATTGAGATTATGTGATTAATTTCATTTTACATACTTGTTGGCATCCAATTCTAATTATTATGGAGTTTACATCTTATTATTAATTAACATTGAGTTATTATTGCAACGAAAAAATCTGTCGCATCGGTCGGAAAACCAATGTAGTTCTGGATTGATACGAACAAGGTAGGTCGCTCTATCAGTACACCGGACATTGATTGAAAAATGCATTTTCTTGTATAGTTTTTGATGCTGAATAAGATCATTTTCCCGAATGCGCATGTTTGTTGAAGTCACCATTTACGCTAATGCTTACGAACGCAAGCTTGAGGCCTTGACCCAGTCACTGTGCTTGCGTTTTTAAGCATTAGCGTAAATGGTGACTTCAACAAACATGCGCATTCGGGAAAATGATTATT
>JAQFZG010000695.1:0-28197 GCA_034695465.1 Entomobrya nicoleti
TTAATTTAACATGTTCAAAATGGTACATAAATGAAAGAGTGGAGTCAAGATGCACCCCTAGATATTTAAAAGTCTGTGATTTATTTCTAAGATCAGTTTAGCCATTACAAAAAGACAAGTCTTTTCATGTTTGCTTACACATTAAGACTTGGTTCACAAAAATTATACTTTAAATAGAAGCAAAACATTTGTAACAGCATCAGTCAAAACCATACAATAGTTCATCACAGCTTCCTTGCTAAATTTAAATCTGTGCCCACAGTTGATTGGAAGTGGTTGTTGGGCTGCCCACATTTTCACAACCAAACTTTTGTTTCCTCTTCCCAACAGTTTCAGATTAGTTTCTATAATTTTACTACTTTTACTTCTTAAATGTGCTGCAAAATCCAATATACTAATAATTACCACAAGACATATAACAAATGCACTTATAAAAGTCAAGCATATATAAAACGGCAATATATCAAAGCAGTTTATTGCTATCCAAAGAAACTCACTAATTGCAACCAAAGAATATATTACAATGTCTAAGGCCACATTGTTTGAAGCGGGTGCAATTCTATTATACACAATAGCCAACTGTTTGTACGTTTTTAATTGAACGCCACTTTGATGACAAAATACCGAAAAACTACTGATTGCTGAAAGGTGACCGTCAACTGACATAAACACAGAATAAGCTATTAAAACTTCTGTCACAATATCTCGTAGACATATTAGGTCCATATATATAACCGAAAGAATTAGAGATACAGTCCAAACAAACCAGTTGTCTAAATTTAATCCCAACTCTTTAAGTATTATATACCAGAAATCGTAACGCAAATAACGTGTGACAAAGGGCAGAAACGTTCCTGATATTGATACAAATATTACATAGTTTACAATAAGTAAACCGGGAATATCGTTCAATATTCCATGTGGTACCTGTGTCCGGGAATTTGCTAATGCTACTTTATTTACTGCATTTGGAAAATCGATTCTGTCCCGAAGAACTTCTACGCGTGCTAATATGGAAATTATTAGAATCCATACAACGGCTAAAATAACCACTCCCACTTCTAGCACATCTTTTGCAGAAAGTGTATTTTTGGTGGTAAGTAATTTATGGGCGATCGTTGTGCAACCCAGAATTACAAAGAGAACGTTTAATAGAATTAAAAAGATGGATGAAGGACCTGGCGTTGCGAAGTATGGCAATCCGTCTTGAATTCTTCTTATTTGTAAGCCGTAATTTGGAAAGTGGCTATATCTAAACTGATAAATATCTAGTGCCCTTTTGTAAAATGGCGTGATCCAAGGATAGGGAAGCAAAGCGAAGTTTTCCATAGTGTTGATTTGAATGGCAAAATATATTTTCAAACTGTTGCAAAAAATGGTTGGTAAAAACAATAGAAAGTTTTTACTAAATTTGTTTTTGTCGTTTTACTGTAAATCGTTTCTGATGGAAGGTGATTGTCTTAAATTGTATATTAGGTTTTCAGATTTCCCCGAGCACATTTCATAATCTCCTGAGCACCAATTAAGCTTTATTTTATACACTTTTCGGGACTTAATTTTTTTTGAGTAAATGTTTCCATTTATTTTGTGAATATAAACCAGTTATTATTGTGTAGTAAATTGACCACTTCGAACTTAACGTTATATAGTAGTTAGTTCCAAATAATCCCTAAGTATATATAGAACTGATTTTATCATTGGTTGTTCCGTATTATGAGTACTATTTTATCTTTTTTTTTTCAAAAGTCAAGTGTGGTTCTATAATTGTTAAATACTTGGTTTAGGGAAAGTTTGATTTTGTCCAACTGAAAATATTTGCACTGGAAACCTATTAACCAGAACAAGTTTTGCACAATCAGAATACACGAGTGTCTTACGAGTAAACTAAAGCTAACTTTATGATGTTAGGCAAGAGTATTGAATTGAAAGACAAATAAGGCTTGGGTAGTATTTATAATGTTCCCTAAATAACTGCTTTCCTTTTTGCCATGTACGTTTGTCGTATGATAAATCTATTTTGATTTTAAAGTGGATAAAAATAACCAGGTCAAATATTAAATTGATCGCGAGCTAGCTTAAAAAAATAAAAATTCTTATATATGTTCGGCTATTTTTTTAAAGCTTTTTGTATTAAGATAAGTAGCTAAGTAAATTGGTTTTGCAAAGTGCGGTAATCAGTAGGGTATTTTTTTTTCTTTTGAACCAAAATGGGAGAAGGAACTTGATTTATATTGATAAATATCAAATGTCTGTTTGTAAAAACAGTGTGATTAAAGGATGGAAAAAGCAAAAACACACAAATTGTAGAGAAAACAAGAAACTTAAAGTGTGTTAATTGCAAAAAAATATATATTCTCAAACAGTAGCAAAGATACACGCAAGTTGGAATTGTGGAGACTTAACTTCAAGGAGCCCATATCAACTAATGCTCTATCACCATTCAATTGCAGGAATAGTCTTTTATATTGGAATGAAGAATATCCCAATTTAATTGATTTTTTTTTGAAGAAAGGCGTTTTAGGTCAAACACACACACACATATATGTATGGCATAACTTGTTTGACATTCAATTATTTTCTATATTCAGGTAAGTGGCGTTTTAGGTATGTATGTTCATGGTTTTGCGCATTCTTAATGTAGCGAAATGGAGAAGTTATCTTCGTCTGCTGAGTTATTAAAGCTGAAATATAAAATGTTTTTGCTGCTTTTAAGCTTTTATATGAAAAATAATGGGATTTTATTTATTCATAACATTTTCCAACAACTAGTCATCAACAGAGCTTTTACGAAATATAATAGTTGGTTACCTAAATTACATAACTTTTTTTTATCTAAAAGTGAACACCGCTTTGATGAAATCAATATTTTAATAGTGATCAAACCATTAGGTATTACTAGCGCGTGTGTGCGCAATGTTGAACTTAAAAACCCTAAGCTACATTTATCATATAAAACAATATACTGAGGCATAATTAATTAAGGATAACATATCTAGATAAACCCTTTGCATGTGCTTAGTAATTATTCCAAGATAAAAATCATTTTGGTTGAGACTACTGCACAACACATTTTATGGGGCATTAAAATTCTTATCGGTTTTTTGATTACTTTTAGAAGCTTGAAAACACAACTGTAAAATATAATTTGGCTTTATGTAACAGATTATTGGATATTTATTTTCAAATTAGGACAAAATAGCAAAAAGACCTACAATTTGGTTTCCTGGTATATTTTAATTGAATTTATTCGTTATGTTTCGATCAATTTTTTTTAAATCACATCATTTTAATTAAGAACGTTTAAACTATTCGGTATCAATAAAAGCTAATATTCAACTATGTAATTTGTTCGACGTATATATTGATCACATGTAACGATCTCGATAATGATTTAGAGCACAATCTGTTTTATGTTCGATTATGTGATGACGCTTCGTTCACAAATATTAAACTGTAAAAAGAAGCAAAGCATTTGTAACGACATCAGTCAGAACACCGCAATAACTCATCAAAGCATCCTTGGTAAATTTAAATCTGTGTCCACAGTTGATGGGAAGGGGTTGTTGGGCAACCCACATTTTTGCAACAAAGCTTTTGTTTCCTCTTCCATATATTTTCAACTGTTTTAAACTGGTTTCTATAAGTTTACTACTTTTATCTCTAAGACGTGCAGCAAAATCCAATATACTGATAATTACTACAAAACCTATTACAAATGCACTTATAAAGGTGAAACATACATATAATGGCAGTATCGTGTAGCAATTCACAGCTACCCAAAGAAACTCGCTGAGTGCAACCAAAGAAAATATTATAATATATAATAATACATTGTTAGAAGCAGGTGAAATTCTATTATATACAATCAGCAATTGTCGGTATGATTTCACTTTAATGTAACTTTGATGAGAAGATACCTAAAAATCTCTGATCGCAGAAAGATTTCCGTCAACTGACATAAACACGGAGTACGCAATTAAAACTTCTGTGACAACATCTTGTAGACAAATTAGGTCGATATAAATAACAGAAAGGATTAGTGATATAGTCCAAATAAACCAGTTGTCTAAATTTAATCCCAGCTGTTTAAATATTATAAACCAGAAATCGCAACGCAAATAACGTAATAAGTAGGGCAGCAACGTTCCCGAAACTGCTACAACTATTACATAGTTTACCATTAGTAAACCGGGGATATCCTTTAATATTCCATTTGGTATCCTCGTACGAGAATTTGCTAATGCTACTTTATTTACTCCATTTGGAAAATCGATCCTGTCCCGAAGAACTTCTACCCGTGGCAATATCGAAAGTAATAGTACCCAAATAATGGGTAGAAACACAATTCCTACATCTAGGACATCTCTTGCAGCAAGTGTATTTTTGCTGGTGAGTAATTTATGTGCAATCGTAAAGGAACCCAGACAAACAAGTATTAGATTTATCATCACGAAATGGATTGCTGAATATCCAGATTTAGCAAAATATGGTAATTTGTTTTGTATTCTTTTAATTTGTAAACCATTGTGAGGAAAGCGACCATGCTTGAAATGATAAATATCAAGTGCCTTTTTGTAAAATAGAGTGGTCCAAGTATTAGGAAACAAAACAAAATTTTCCATTGTATTAAATAAACAATATATTCTATCTGAAAATCTTTATATTACACTGTATATTTACAGCTTATAGTGATTTTTAAATTATTTTAGTCATTGTTTAGGGAAAATTGAATTCAGCCTTATTTGAAATATTGCCATCTGGAAAGTATTTACATCACATGCTCTGCAGACGTATGATAGTTTAGTGTCTTTTGTAAGCCGTAGCCGTAGAAATAAAATCTTAATTTAGTGCCAATCCATTTTCTAAAAAATTACCAACCAACATTTGATTCATTCCAATTTTTTATATAGCTTGCATTCAAGCCCCTATAGAGTACTAGAATGTTACGCATTTAACATGACAAATTTTTCAATGTCACCTAAACCTTGGAACCAATTTATTGAAATTAGTTTACTACCAAAATTTCAACAAAATCAATGTTTTTCAAAATTCATAATCATTCTTTACATAGACAACAGGGAAAGCCCATACCACGACACAATCCCGTCTCCAAAACCTTCAATTTACATTATTGTAACAAATCAATCTGAAGGAACGCAACAAAAACCAATCAAAAAATATGTTCAGCTACTTTTATGCAATGCATCACTTATTTATCCATCTAAATCTGGAAAATGATCTGCAAAGCCAATTGCGTGTAATTCGATTTTGTGGAACATGTGTTAAACCAAATTGAATCACTCCGAAACTATCTTTTCTAGGTTCAGCTACCAACAGAATAAAAAATCTAATCAAATTGTCGTGGTTTTGTTTCTGTTGCAAACAGTCTGAGCTTGTCTTGTGTTGGGTGCCGGTGTTGCTTATATATATGTCAATTATTAACAACAAAACGTCATGTGTGAACCAGTAATACATGGATAGGTATGGCGCAAAGTAATTCCAAAAAAGGTGGCCCACTGGGATTTGTTGAAAAGCAAGTACCAGTAGCAAAAATTTATTTAGTATTTGATGACTTTCAGGTCTTTTGACTTTGTTGAGCAAGAAATTATAAAACGAGAACGAAAAATGTTAAAAAGCCATTTTAATTTTTGTTCAAATACTGTCCTAATTTTTTCACTCTAATCATAATACCCACCACTGATTTCTTAAAGGTTTTTATTTTATTTTATGTCCATACCTACACACGCTATTGTACCCCATCGGTTTTCTTTATCCCTCTACGCAGGGCTCCAAATGTCAATGCCCGCTTAACATTGGCATTGAATCTTACAAAAATATTTCACTCTCATTCTATTTATTAGGCTATATATCTATTAAAGTTATTAGAAGATTAATAGCTGTTGAAACTGCTGATTTGTGGAATCCATGAACTAATGTGGCAGCTAAACGTTTAAAATTTAATAATGAGACAAATGGTCTAATAGTGGAAACGCCAAGTATGAGTGGTAATATAATTGTTATATTTATTGCGCTTTTGGCAGGATTGTATGTATGTTTCTTCTTTATTATAATTGAGTGTAGAAAGTTTCTATGGATATTGATCTAGTTCAGTCATTAAATTGAGCCATTGCTGTTGTGAAATAAACTACTTCATGACCAAAACTCAACTGTAATTCAACGTCCTGCCATGTCTGCTCATGGAGCTTCTTCGTCATCGTTCTTCATCGTCGTCCTGCTGGGCATTCTCTTTTGCTTTTTTATCTTTCTTTTTCTGTTTTTGCTGCAATCAGAATTTAATAAAATCTAGTCAGTCGTCTTGTTTACCATGTTTTTGACGTACAACTTGAAAATTATACCTTTTTGTTGTGACATCGCGCTTCATTAAAACCGATAGCATCTGCCATAGTTACCAGTTCGAGTAATATTGTCACGGACAGTAGCAGTAAAACAAAACGTCCTGCTTTCATTCTAATTCAGTTTTAAGTCTTTCTTACCGGGGAATGAATTAGTCGATATATGGTAGCTACGAGACAGGCCCGGTAAAATAACTACTTAGATTTAATTTTGAGAATATTCAGGTGATTATTATTATGCGTCCACCAACTTATTAATCCGTGAAATTATTAAATGTCATACAGCTAATATGATTAAAATGATTAGTAACCGCTAATATTTGGGGGGTTTTAGTACTGCAATCAATAAAACATATATATGCAGCGAAAAAGTGTATATTTGCAAGATTATTATTATTGTTTTTATCACCTATTATCTTATTGTGTTATAGCCTAACTTTTAATTGTAAAGAATGTAGATAGATAAATTGTAGCCAAATATCATGTGATATAGATTGCTTTACTATGTTATATTTCTAACGAATTTTGGCTTCAATCTAGTCTTGGCATCCAAAACCTTTGAATTTATAAATAAACACATAAACAAAGCTCTGCTTATCTATAGAGGTTTTATCCGTGTAAGCCTCGAATAGGTACAGCAACTCCAAAAAAAGTTAATGGCGATTTTTATAGAATGTGACCTTCTTATTGTCTTTACCACATATTTACAAATAAATGGCATAATCACTCTAACAATTTACCATACCAAGTACAAATTACAGAAATTATATGTGTTGGAACTAAAGAAAACTAACTGTAATCAGTTTTTCCAGAAAAACACACAAGAAGGTCGTATTTGAATTTGGATCTCAATAGATTGTGATGCCTAATGATATTGACCGTTTCTCCGTAGTACGATTAGGAATAAAATTATGGCGTAAACTTTTGGAATACAATGAAGAAATTAAATATGCAGAATACATAAATAAACCACAAGATTTACATATTCCCACCTGGTAGGTAATTTAATACAAATAATAAATAATTAAATAACTCAAACAACCTTGCTCTATAAATTACAGTATCACAACTAGGACAGTAAATTACAAGCAACCCTTGACTTGCCCTCTTCCACGACTACGACTTCTAAGTGCAAGCAATGTAGATACAAGTAAAAATCATCCCTTACTACTATAACAGTGGAGGATAAGTAGCAGAATTCAGCTACATACTAAAATAATATAAAAAATAAATAATTCAAATTAATTCAGCCTTAAATTAACACGTTAGAAATTGAAAATGTTTAAAATTACGTAGTAAATTAAGCCCACGGTAGATTTTTTGCATTTTTACTAAACATTGCAGAAAATTTTCGACGTTTAGAATATGACCGCCAATATTTTCCATATTTTAAAAATAGCATGAAAAAGACCAAAAAAAACTCCCATTTTAGGGCAAAAAACACAGTTTTAAATTATTCCTGAAGTAAATTTTTAAGATGGAAAATTTCTGCGAACATGTCCTAAAAGATCAACATTTTAAATAAGATCATGAACGAGACGGCAATAAATTACGCAATCAAGGCATCAGATAAACACTCAACATTATAGATAAATTTTATGACGTATAAAAATGTGCAGATTTCACATTACACAATCCCTTCGAAAAAATATCTTGATAAAACAAAAGAAGCAAACTTTTTTGTATACCATTTGGTATATCGAGTGATGCAGAACATACAAATAATGATATGTCACTTAAGAAAAAATTATTTATACATTTTCAAGTAAGTATACAAACTGAACGTATGTATATATTCCGCTTGTAATTTGTAATAGATCATATATGACAGCCAACAAAGTCAAACCAGTTTGCATTAGCAAGCTACATTTGCATTTAGTCAAACAGAATTAGTTCCGGTTTTCTCATAGAAATAAAGATAAATAGCTTTTTGTGAAAAGTATGCAGACTAGTAATTTTTCGGATAAAGTCGATTTCAGAAAGCTAAGACATTAAGTTCAGTTACCTCCATTGGCTGGATTATACTGATAATGGAATATAGTCACGTTAGCTTACATGTGTTGAAACTCACTTTTTGCAAGTCACGTAAAATATCACGTTTTCTTTAAGTGTAAAACTTTGCAGAGCTTTACACAGACCATATAACTCTATCTTGTCGGACATTTTATTTTAGATACCAAAAATTACCTTTTGATAATTTATATTTTTATATCTTACTATTGTTCTACACTGTTATGTGTAATATTTATTAGAACTTTATTTAATTTTAGAATAGTTATTTCTGTGGTCAGTAGGTTATATATTTTAAAATATGTGCCAAAGGGATTTTGTATCGATAATAGAAATAAAAAAGAAACATGGGGTTAAATTATAATTTATTTGAAGCAGAATCTTTGAGGTAAAATGCTTCCAAATATATCCATTCTACTTGATAGTATATAATGTTACGTTTAAAAAATTAAGGTAGATTATGACAAAAATACGTGGAGGTTTAAAAAATTACTCATATGTTCTTTCGGTAATTGGAATTTCCAAACATACAATTCTAAAACTTACAAGAAAATAGACGCAGGAGATGACAAGGTTATAGACTAGCAGTTATAACACTTCTTATTAAAAGTTATCACATTTAAATTTTAGCGCACACAGGAATATACCGCGTTTAAAAGTCAATTTAACTATGGTAGGGTCATGGTCTAACTCTCAAACAATATTTAACTGTACTTGACACATAAACAAATGACAAAATACTAATTGCTCATTGGTATGTAACACATCAATTTCAAAGATTCTATTAGAAAATGTAAATTCAAATACAATTGATATCCAGCTTACAGCTTTAAACTTAGTCAGTAAATAAATATTAGGTTAAACTTTAATTGGTTTTACGTAATGAAAAGGTAAAGCAAATGTTAGAATGGGTATATATACTCATTTTTTGAGTTTGCTGATTTTAAGAGAAAAATATTTTTCCGTTACCATAAAAAACCCCACTCACTCAAGAACTAAATACAGGTACAAATATATTAATAGAATTCCTTATTTAACTCGCATGGTCATTTTTTTACCTACTAAAAACTGGATTTATTTTAAACGATCCAAGTAGTCTGCTCACTCTGTTCCAACCTGCATCAAAAAATACTAGTCTAGCTGAACATTTCTACAACATGGCATCATTCCAGAAAGGTCACCAAGGAGCAAATTTTCCAATTACACCAAACCCTTGGAAAACCCCACTGTACAAAGTAGCTCTAAAAATGTCCTCAAAAAGTTACGGACTTTTGCCAAATTATGGCATTCAGTTTAAAATCTCAAAGCAAAACAATTTCCCTTTCATGTCTCCGCCGAAATTATCTTGGAAAATTTTAGTCCTGTACACATTCAACCTTACACGGTATCTACTTACCTTATATGCCTTAATTCATAAACATCTTTACATCAAACTCCACCACAAATCCTATCAAACCCTTGATGTTCTCCAAACCGCTTTTCTACTAATGATAACAGTTTGGCGATTTCTACTTTCCGATGTCTTACGTCGCAACTTTATTCTCGACAAGGAATTCACCTTGTGTCTAAATAAATTGATTCTTACAAATACAAGTACAAACACAAGCAAAAGAATTACAAAAGACTACTCAGGATGGCTGCTAGTTTATCTGCAAATTGGTTTCTGGATATTTGGAATTCCAATACCTTTAGTTTTACGATATGCCAAAATTGATGCTTGGTACACAATCTTTCAAGAGTTGGGAATTAATCAAGAAACCTGGCTAAATTTCACATTTACATTTCTCTTATCAGCTGTTAGTGATATTACAGTTGGTATGCGGGATATGTTGCCTGAGCTTCTACTAATCTTTGCATTTTTGCATTCCGGAGAAGCTTATGTAGCCTCAATACTCGAAGCTACGCAAAGAAATCCCGAGAGTCCTAAAGGCTTACACAGTTATATTTGTTTAATGATTATTTTTAAAAGGATGTCAATTGTTGAAAGTGTTATTGCCGGTTGCTATGTATTATTTAGTTTAATTATTTTGAGTATATTTAGCTGGATAACTATAAATTGTTTTAGAATAGTGCCGCTTTTTATGGTGGCAATATTTGGAGCCGCTTTTATCGGAGGTTTAGGAATTGCATTGTTTCTTATAGGTTCATTTGGGAATTTGCGAGATGAAAGTGAGGATTTAATTAGATGCAACGTAAAATTGTTTCAGAACGGTAGAAGTGGTGGCTGGAATGAATACATGAGGAAAATGTGGGTTGCACAACATCCTCTACCTATTAACTGTGGACAACATTTTGCATTTAGTAAAGAAGCTTTGATGATATATATGACGGTGTTAAGTGATATGATAACTAATGCATTACTATTGATAAAAGTTTAAACAGAACTTTTTCTAAATAAATTATATTTTAGTAATTTTAAGCGGTAAGAACATTTTTGATTAAACGGTTACAAGGCATGATGTTGTCGGGTATTTTGGAATGGAGGAATAATTTTGTTTCAAGTTTCCTTGTACGAATTCGTACAAATTCTGGTAGGTATTGCCAAGATGATGAAAAATTGGGTAAATTTTACAAGGAAAAATTATCCAAGGTTGATTATTCTAATTCAAGAAGTATTTTTGACGTTTTCTTTTTGGTTGTCATGATAAGTGTGGTAGCGTTACTCTGCTTTATTATTGAAATAGGTTATTCGAGAAGATTTATGCTATTACAATTTTTAATGAAATCAGTCGAAATCATTTGTTTTGTATTCAGTATTTTGATTGAGGCTTTTAGCACGCTGTGTTTTTAATGTTTCATTAAATTTTGTGTCAATTGGATTCTTTATTACAATTGAAACTGGTTCTAATAAAATTGGAGTCTAAATATTATTTGAATGTTACAAGTCTGAAAGAACATCCATAAAACAAATCTATGGGAAAAACTCAACTGTTATTCACCGTCCTGCCATGTCTGCTTTGAGATCTTCCTTGTCAGCGTTTTTATCCTCCTTCCCATTCTCCTTTTCTGCTTTTTTCTGTTTCTTTTTCTTTTCCTGCAATTTCAACAAAAAGATAATTCTAGTTTTGTAATTTTGTTTACGAGAATTTTGAATCACAAATTAAAATAATACCTGGTGTCGGTGGTGTCGCGCTATTGCCCCAGCATCTGTCATAGTTACTAGTTCGAGTAAAATTGTTACGCAAACCAGCATCAAAATATAAAGTTGTGGCTTCATTTTAATTTAATCTTAAGTCGTCCTAAATATCAGGTAAAGATTTAATGGATATATGGTCGCCACAAATTAGAATTAACCAATCGACTAGTTACAATTGGTCTTGTGTGTAGATCAAAACTATAATACGTGTGATTATAAAGCATCATAAAGAAAAACATCGTGTTTTTAAGCACTAAAATAAATAATGGGCATAGGATTTGTCGACCCCCTTTTGTTGCATTGTTCTCCCCCAAATTAATCCTATTTATTCCCGACAAAATAATTGAATGAATTTGTTTGCCCCCTAAAATTATCGCCCGAAAATTGGTACTTAAACTTTAGTAAAATTTTGATTGCATGCACTGCAATTCATTTTAAGCGTACTGTATGCTCGTATTTGTATGGATCATATGATTACTCCATGCATTTATATTATTTTTATGTGATAAGCTTAAATTCAAGTGTTAGTTATTCACGTTATTTGATTTCCAGCTAAGATACCGCAAGCAATTGTTTTTAAATGTCACACAGTGATTCAGGTTCTGATGACAATCGTCTGATTCTAACTCGAACAGGGCGTCATAAATGAGAGGAAACTGAAATAAGAGAAGAGTAACTAGAGCGTGAATGGAGAGGTAAAGACAAGAGTTTGCAAAAAGTGGCAAACGTATTGACTATTACTGTGCACAATGAAGGCAATGTCCATCAAATTTAAGGAAATAAGTTTTACAGAATGGAGTTGTTGTTGCCGAAACAAACGATGTGGATCACAAGAACCACAGATCGCTTATGGAATGACTGAAAAAAAGATTCTTAAGTAAATATTTTTTAGTTTTACCGGATGATGTTACCACTGGTGGTTTAGGAATGAAACGTAGACCAGGTCGTGCAAAAACAAATGCACGCAATTTAATTTTCGGGGATTAGTTAGGGTTAATAAGGGGGAAAACCCGTTGATTTCAGACGCATCAGAACCATATTCCCTAAATAATACAGGACATATTCGTCCGCAGAACTTATGCTGGTTAACCCAGTATATTTCCAAGATTGTTTTTATCGCCAATTGTACCATTGTTATCGTCCCAAATATAACTATAAGAAAATAATGATGTAAAATGATACCAAAAATCATGTGATAAAACAAGCTCAGCTGTCTTACATCTCTAAGCATTTTCTCTCAATTAATAGAGTTGTATTAAAAGTAATATAAAAATTGTATGTAGTCTAAAAATATTTGCACACACTCTGTAAAATGCTTTGCCATGTTTAGTGAAAAAACAACGAAAGCGTTTATACGCTTAGCGAATTCTGGTTTTGTTTCGGTTATGAATTCATGCTATACAATCAAGCTTAAGTATATTTATATACTTTTTTGATAAGTTTTTCCCTGAAAGAAATCCTACAAATATAACTCAATTAATTTATCAAAATTGAATCGAAATATGTAAGTTAGTTTTGAGTACTTTTATTAAGTAAACCAAATTGGTTGGTTTTATTTATTGTTCCGTAACTTATTTCCAAAATATTCGAGTAGACAAATTATTACATATTTTTTAGTATTAAATCAGTTGACAGGATTTTTTACAGTTTTCGTCGCTTTATTGTGACAACTTACGTTTGAATGCGGATACACGAGTTAGATTAGCTTTCCAAGTAAATAGCTATTGTCTCAACTTCTTTAAGGATAATATATATAATACTATCTAAAAACAGAATAATTTACTGATATGGATCCATACATAAATAGCGAAGTAAGTAATTCAACTGCGTGGTTGACATTATATATATTTTATAGCATCGATTATTCAATCAGGGTGTGGTTTTTTTGTAAATGATATGTTGCTTTTGTATGGCTGTCGTAATCAAGTGCTCATCGATTGCTTTGACCTAATGTAATACTTTTTTTAAATTTCTTGACATGCTTCGTCTACTTTTCTATGGATAGTATATTTTGCCATCAGTTTAGAATTTGAACAATTTGTAAGATTTATTTCCATTTAACACTACGTCCATTTTGGAAAACATCTTA
Source organism: Entomobrya nicoleti (assembly GCA_034695465.1). NCBI lineage: Eukaryota > Metazoa > Arthropoda > Collembola > Entomobryomorpha > Entomobryidae > Entomobrya > Entomobrya nicoleti. The sequence goes on from JAQFZG010000695.1 coordinate 13,589, forward strand.
AATTAAAAGCAAAACGTTGGTAACCACATCAGTCAAAACCCTCATATAGTTCATTACAGCATCATGCGTAAATGAAAATCTTTTTCCACAGTTGATCGGAAGCGGTTGTTGAGCCAACCACATTTTCACCACCAAACTATCATTTCTTCTGCCTTGAACCTTCAACAGTTTTAAACAAGTTTCTATAAGATTTTTACTTTTAAATCTTAAGCGTGCAGCAAATTCCATCATATTTATTATTAAAACCAAACCAATAAAGATTGCGTTTAGAAGTGTCAAAAATATAAATATGGGAAGTACATGAAAACAATTTACAGCTATCCAAAGGAACTTGGTTAGTCCAACCAAAGTGAATACTATTGTGTATAGTGCAATGTTATTGGAAACTGGTGCGATTCTATTATACACTATTATCAGATTTTCATATGCCTTTATTTGAATATAGCTTTGTCGATATGGTACTCCACATTCGCTTATTGAAGAAAGATGGCCATCAACTGACAAAAATACCGAATACGCAATTAAAACTTCAGTCATTGTATCTCGTAAACATATTAAGTCGTAGTAAACAACCGAGAGAATTAGGGAAACTGACCAAACAATATAACCATTTATATTAAATCCTAAGGTTTTAAAGACTACAAACCAAAAGTCGCATTGCAAATATCGTAATACGAGTGGTATCAAAATTCCAAAACATGCTGCAAAAGTAACGGTGTTTAAAAGAAGTAAGCCGGGTATATCCTCCAAAATTCGGTTTGGTATTCGTATTTGAGAATTTGCTAAGGCCACTTCATTCACTCCATTGGGAAAATCAATTTTGTCTCGAAAAACTTCAATTCTTGCTAAAATACAAACTATTATAACCCATACAACTAGTAAAAAGAGATTTCCCATTTCTAGGATATCAATAGCAGAGAGAGGCGTTTTCGGTCTGAGTAATTTTTCCATAAGGGTGAAGACACCCAAAATTATTACAAGTAGGTTTATTATTAGAAAATAAATAGTTGATTGTCCGGGCCTAGCAAAATAAGGAAATCCGTTTGCAGAAACCACTATTCGTAAGCCGTAATGAGGGAATATATTGTACCTTGTTTGATATACTTTAAGTGCCATTTTGTAAAACGGTGTAATCCAGGGATTTGGTGGTAAAATATATGTTTCCATGCTTATGTTTTTTAAGAACTGGTACAATTGAACTACTATTGTGGATATAAAACTAAATTTTTAGCACATCAAATTTTCAACAAAAATGTGTAATGCAGATTGAATGTAGATTTTTAAAGAATTTAAACCTCGAAAATGACTGAGAACTTATTCAAATAGTTCAGATTTAAATGAAGTGTTCTTTAAACTTACTTTAAACCGAACAGCAGGGCAAGTTAAATGTTTCTGCAAAGTTGTAAGTTATGGAATATAGATGTAAGACACATGCATGTATGGTAGTAGGTTATTTTTATGCTGCTAAATTATTCAGGAAATTAATATTTTATTACGAGCATTTTTCTGGTCTGACATATTTCTAATTTCAGCTACCTTAGCTGAGCTAAGATATTGATTCAAACGGGATAAGTCGCCGTTAATGTATATATTAACCACTGTCCGTTTTTTAAATATAAATTGTAAAAATAAATGTTCGGACTTTAGAAAAGAAAAAAATGTTACCATAAGCATGATAAAAGCTTGCCAAATAAATGCTTACTCCTGTATTGCAAACTATCAAACTTTATTAAAACGAACTGAACTGCAAATGGAATATCATGTTTTATAAAGACTAGGAATGTATTACACTTAATTTTATAGGTTGACCAATACCACAAATAAAAAATCTCGTTGTGTTTAACTTTCTCTGTAAAAGTCGCGTTGAATATCACGTCGTCTGAAAATATTAAACCTGTTGGATAACCTAAATAAATTGAATATTATATTATTCGTTGCGAAATGTCACGTGCCAGTAGGTATCCCTAACTTTAGTGTGTAATTTTTTAAAGATTAGGACTCTGAGCTGGTTATTTAAACGTTGCAAGTTATCCACAATAAATAAATCCTAAATCTCCAAGCAAAGCTGCCCAAAGATTGCTACCATAAATAAAGGCACTAGACTAAAACAGTTTATTGTTAGCCAGCAAAACATACTTAGAATATGAATGCTAAATACGTCAAAGCATCCAGTAATGCAACTGTCGAATGCGGCCATCCTTTTAAAAATTATCATTAGACAAGTATAACTTTTCAAGCTACTACGGTTATTGGGATGTCTCCTCATTTGTGTTAATATTAATGCCATGTACGCTTTCCCCGAAATAAGAAGTGCAAAAATTATAAGCACATCAGCAAATATATTCCCTTGAAGTATGCAGATATCCTTAAATGCTTATATTGTCAAGGAAAGCATACATCAAAACAAATAGCGTAGGTTACCGCTTACGTTGAGCTCCAGCTCGGAAAAATATTACAAGCCAGGGATGCGTTTCTCCAATTTGAAGAACGAATGGTAATGAATGAGGTGCCAAATATCCATATGTATTCAGATTTGTAAATAAACTAGCGACCATTCTGAGTAATCTTTAAAAATACTTAGGCATATATTAGTTAATTTACTTGCAGTAATCAATGTTTTCAATGTACAAGCAATGGTTGTTCGTTTCAAGAAAAAGATAAAACGGGCAAATATGTGAAAGTTATAATAGTACTCAAGCCATACTCAAGTTATTTTTGGGAATTTATTTTGCAGTATATCCAATGAAACGTAAGTAAATTGATGGGAACTGATATACTGAATTTTTGCAAATAACATAACAGCCTTACAGTAATGTAATCATTAAATCACCAATTGTTAGCATCAGCTGGGTAGTAAATAAAATGACAAAAGAGTCAATCTATTTTAATTTTTTTCTTCTTTAACTGCAACTACTCATTACGGTAAACATGGTAATAATAATGCATTGCGAATATAAAGCTACAGCTATGTCATGCCCACATTCACACAACTTTATCTAGAATTGTGCTTGAGGATGCATGTAAATTCCACAGTATTCACTTATAAATTGATCAACCTATGAGCCCATTTTTTCAAATGATGAGTAAGCATAATTAAGTTGTCGCGTCGCAATCTTTTGAGGCACATAGTATTTAAACGACATAAGCTTTTGATTATCTAACCTTTCCGCAATAACCCATTGTAGTCTACAAGATTTATTAAACCTATTTTTTTGTTACAATCATTTCTTAACTAATAATCATCTATACTCTAGAAAGAATGTTATCAATTCTTAATGGTACCATATATTTTAGTCGTAAACTTTTAATCTTCGTATTTGTATTCGGATTAATAGATATATTTTATTATTTTTGTTTAAAAAGTTATAAGTCGTAAAACTGCAACAATGGAAGTACAATTGCTAAACTAAAACTAAACTATGTCGGTACTTAAATCTGGCTTTGTTTCCTGTTTCGTATTTATGAAGTCATTACAGCTTTTTTCGTCACATTTACGCCAAATATTTTTACAGTTTATATTCAATACAATCGGAATAAAGTTGCCCTTTTTCTAGTCAACTACAACAGTTTGAAACGAAAATCATGTATATTTTCTTATTGCTCCTTGTAGCAGTAAGCCTACAAGGTTATAACAAATATTCTTTTATGTATTGAAAATATAAATATTTACAATTTGTTCTGAAATTCCTAACCTCACGGCAGATTAAGGCTGATTTAATATACCTGCTTATTTTTTTTGTTTTTAGAGTCTACTCTTGTGGTTGCTTACCACAGATGTCCTGCAGGCTTTAAGCCAGAATGCGTGCCACAGATCTATCAGAGTCTTCCAGAATATGAGGACCCTATGGCCGAAAATTTAGCATGGTCATATCGAAGAAGACCATATCGTCCTAGTTGCCCACCTGGATATTTCTGGAATGGTCATTTGGGAGCATGTGAGCCTATTAACGGATAAATTCAAGGGGTCGACCTGAAAGGATTACGATTAGATTTTTTGTTTTGATTTTCCCGGCGAACGTGTTATCTTTAACTCCATTAAAAAATGTCTACACCTTAATTAAAAATAAAGAATTGGCAATCATATCAATCAACACTCTCATATAATTCATCAAAGCTACTTTACTAAATGCAAACCGCTGTCCGCAGTTAATCGGCAGAGGTTGCTGCGCAATCCACATCCTTCTTATGTATCCATTCTAGTTTCCACTTTCTGTTCCTTTCAATCAAGTCAACACTTTGACATCTTAAGTCTCCAAATGAGCCCATTAGAAAAAGTGCAATTCCCAAACCTCCAACAAAAGCTGCCCCGAAGAGTGCCACGATAAGTAAAGGAACCAGTCTAAAGCAGTTAATTGTTATCCAGCAAAATAGACTTAAAATAAGAATACTAAATATGACAAAGCATCCAGCAATATAACTTTCAATTAAGGACATTCTATTGAAAATTATCGTCAGACAAATATAACTTTTGAAGCCACTACAGTTAGTTGGATGACTCTTCGCTCCTGTTAGTATTGATGCCATGTGTGCTTTTCCGGACATGAGAAGTGCAAAAGTTATTAGCAACTCGAAATAGTGTTGAGTATTAGAAAACTTGTTTGTAATATATCCAAGGACGAATATGTAAGTTGATGAGATTTTACATGATGATGTTTTCGGATTAAGGTGTATGCTGTTAGCAAATGCTGACAAATTGTAAATGGGTAGTAAGCAAAAATTGTCCATGTTAGTTTCGTCGAAGTTAAAGAAGGGAAGTTGGTGTTCTTGCAGAATTTGAATTGAATGCCGAGACCTGGAAGGAGCCCGTGAGTTTGTGAATATATATTTTAAGGCCAATTTATACAAGGGGGTTATCCATGGATTTGGGGCAATTGAAATTGATTTAGGGATTGTGCGGGTGTGTGTGTGTGTGCGTGTGTGCGGGTGTGTGGGTTTTGCGGTATAAGGTTTTTTGGCGACGGAGTGGGTGTGCGGGTGTGGATTTGTCTTGGGGTGCTTTTTAGTTGGTCCCTTTTGCATCGACACTTTAATTAAACTAAAGTAAAAACGTTGTTTGATATAGATCATGTAATTATGTTTCTCCACGACTTTTTATATTTATATGTTAAACTTGTCAATATAAAACGCAATATATATACGTTACGTGTATGACTCCAAAATGTTGTATAACGGATTAAAAAATATTATTTAAATTAAATAACATGAGAAAATTTGGTATTATTTGATTAGCAATTATATTTCTAGACATTACGAGTGCTGATGTGCAGAATTCACATGTATTTTGTAATGAAGAAGTTTATTATAACATAAATACATATCGGTTTCATGTCGCATCTTTGAAAATTAATTCCAAGAATTGAATTAACATGCCATAAATTGAAATATATAACTTCGGTTAAAACTTCATTTGTATTCTAACAACTCGTCTGGAATTTTAGTTATGCTGAATGTTTAATGAACATTACGGCTAGGTTAGTATTTATATTGTATGATCTTGGTGTCTTATTACTATTCATGAGGTATTTTACAAAATAAATTAACAACTTGCTTGTATTTATAATTAAATGCATGTCAAGGGTTATTTTCAATATTACAGCATATTCCTTTAGCTTTTCTTCACTTCTGTTACAGTATCCATAAAACAGTTTTTTAAATAAAAATTGGTAGTATGACGTTTCATTCTGCTTGAAGTAGTCAGGCAATAAGCTAGTGTTTTCCTTAAAATATTTTGCATTTAGATTATTTTCTATTATTGGTCCCTCCATTAACTTTTGCTGCGCGCTGTAGTCGTGAAAACAATTGTTTAAATTTTTGTCAAAAATATTGTCAATTGTTATTCTAAAACAAACTTTAACACGGCTATTTTATATTTACCGTTTAAATACAACAAAATATTATGTAACTATTATATGTTACATTCTTTTAAAATCTCAGGATATAAAACAATTGTGCCTTAAAACAAACAAGTATCAACTGTAGCACAACTAAAAATACATACAAAATGTCACTTACACTTGGATCACTAAAGGTTATATCAACCTTTGGTTATATTTTTCCATGCCCATTTACCGCTGATATTCAAAACTGTCAACTTTGCCCAAACCTAAAATATCGAAGAAAATCATATCAGTTGTTTCGTAACCATCTAATAACCACTTATGGATGTGTACTATTTCCTTTCGTGGTTTATCATTCTTTATGGCTCTTTTTTCACTGGAAAACATACACGGTTTTCAATTTGGATGAAGCCATTATATACACCATGCTGGTTCTATTTTTTCTACTCTTTCAAACTTTTTATCTCTTTCTAAACTCAAAAAATGTTGAAATCAAATACCTTGTAAATCAGTTATGCAAACTGGTTCCTAAAACACACATTGCAGAATATATAATTAAAATACCTTTCATGGGAAACCTATCCAAAGAAACTATTTTTGTTTACTCATTGGCCTCTGTCGTTTTTCTAATTCCTCCAGGATTTGTTATTGCGCCTTTCGTACTTTCGTTTGGCCCTCTACAAATTGTATTTGGAGGGTCAACTTTTGTAAAACTACTTGGCGGAATATATTACGGGATGGTAGCGGTAATTTTACTGATAATTTGTGTGACTTTTGTGGTGCTTATGATTGTTATATTGGAAGGCTTCTGGAAATTTACATCGCTGTTGTATTCTCATACAATTCAACCATCAGCTCAAGTTTTTAAACAATGTTACATGAGGTATTTAACAACGCAGATATTGTATACTATTCAGTATAATCTCTTGTATGCAGTACTAGTAGTTTGGATATTTGCTGGAATTTTGTTGGCATCGTGTGCAGCATATATAGCTATTAAATTACATAATGGTATATCTATTTGCATCTATGTTGCTGCGGTTTGGACTACACTTATAATGAGCTTAACTGCTATTGTAGTTACGAAATTAGGAAACTTTCCATATTCAAATATAGTAAAATTTATAGCTTTTTGGAAATGTCGCATGACTAGGAAAGAGGACAGGAAGCGACTTTTGGGGTGCAGAGTACTCGGTTTTATCGTCGGTCCTTACGGCATTTCCACTTCTAAGTTAGGATTACTGATTTGTGACGATATTGTTAATAACACTGTTACAATGCTTCTGTTGAATATAACGTAATATTTGGTATTTAAATTTATATCGCTGCTAAAATAAACAAATAAGCTGTACACACAAGGAAACAGAAAATAACAAAACATTTATTAAATTAAGCAATCAAAGTAATCATCCGCAAAGAAAGAACATGTCGGCTGGCTGGGTCTTGAACACTCACCTGATTGGCTGCCTCCGGCCAAACCTTAACATGTAATCTGGTAGCTGAGTCTTGGACACTTTTTTCTGGACTCATACATTTCCCAGCAGCAGCCCAAGAAAGGCTGCCCCAAAAATTGCTACAATAAATAAAGACACTAAACTAAAACAGTTAATTGTTATCCAGGCAAACATACTTAAAATAAGAATGCTAAGTAGTACAAAGCATCCAGCAATACAATTATCCAATACGGCCATCCTTTTAAAAATTATCATCAGACAAATATAGATTTTCAAGCCACTACGGTTATTGGTATGCCTCTTCGTTGCTGTAAGTATTGATGCCATGTGTGCTTGTCCGGACATGAGAAGTGCAAATATCATAAGCAACCCAGCTAACATATCCCTTTGAAGCATACAGATATCCTGAAATGCTGACATTAAAAGGGAAAGCGTCCATAGAAACCAAGAGCGTTGGTTACCACTCACGTTAGGCCCCATCTGTTGAAATATTACAAACCAGGGATCCATTTCTCCAAATCGCAAAACAAATGGGATGGGAGTCCCAAATATCCATATACCAATTTGAAGGTAAACCAGTAACCATCCGGAATAATCTTTTAAAGTGCTGATGCCTTTATTGGTGAATTTATTTGTTGTAATTACAGTGTTAAAGGGAAGAGCAATGGTTTTTCTTTAGTTTAAAAACGTAAAACGGGTTATGTCTGAGAGCAAATCCCCCCAAATTGTATTCATTATTAGGAAACTTATTTGTAGGATATCCAATGAACCGTATGTAAGTTGATGGGATTTGATATATTGATGTTTTCTAAATAGTGTGTATGTGGTAAGTATATGTTGAGAAATACTGAACGTGTAAAAAAGGAAGATTTTCCAAGTTGGTTTAGGGGGACTGAAAGAAGGAAAATTGGTTTGTTTGGAGATTTTGAATTGTACTCCGAAGCCTGGAAGTCGCCCGTGAGTTTTTGAGTACATTTTTAGGGCTAATTGATACAATGGAGTTATCCATGGCTGTGGATTAATGGCAGAAGTGTGGCTTAGGTTAGTTTCAAATGATTCCATGGTCAAAGTAAGTATATCATTTGTAGGGGATCTAAAACTGCTGACTAGCTATGACTTTATGACGATTTATGGATAAAATCCAGAAGTTTTTTTTAGAATAGTTTAAAAGAATCTATCGGAAATTTGAAAAGAACAAGGATATTACTGTGCATTAGTTGGATTAGCCATAGTACCACAACTTGAGAACGATTTGGAAAGTAAACTGATAAGTATAAGCAGCACGTAGGTTTTTCAAAGTAATGAGAAATAATGATAATTGACGATTTTTAAAAGATTAAAAAAAGACAAATGCCTGTTATGGTTTAGGTCAGAGCCCTTTATTTTTGAATATTTTTTAATAGTAACCTTGACTTAGTAATTTTCTAAATAATGATATATGCCATAAAAACCAGTAATTCAATTGATGCAAAATGGTTTTTGCTTTAGAACCAAAGTTTTCAAAAAAAAATTAAATCGGTTTTCATAAACGTTTTCATTTTACATAAACGATGTTCAAGTTGAGGTATAAACTTAATAATTTGATTACCATTAAAGCATTTAAATATTCTAAATAGATTTCAAATAATGATCGTGGAATGGGTTAAGTCGTGTTATTAATATTAGTTTTAATACGTAATTGGCCAATTCATAAAAAAAACGTAAAATACGCTATAAATCATTAAGTTGAAAACGCGAACGATTATTAGAGTTAAATTTAACATTTATGTGAAGGGAATTCAACGTAATTGAAAATACGTCCATTGGTTGTAGATTTTGTAAGTGTGTAATAACAAAATACCAGTTTAATTCGACCCATATTCAATATTCAAATATTTCACCAATTTTCATTTACGTAATAATTATTAAACGATCTAAAATGTTGCTGGTAGACAGTAATAACGACTGTATAATGTTTAAAGAAAAACTACTACAATTTGTTTGCGAATTAGGGAATGAAATTATGAAAAACTTTGCTGGTAAATTGGATGTTTATACTACACAAATATAAACAAGCATTTTTTTACATAGATATGTATATGATATATGTGTATGCATGTATTCGTCTACGTTAATGCGGGTTTATATTCGTTAATGAAAGCATATGCATATATATTCATGTATATACACCTAGTTGTACGCATTTCGTCATATGAATCAGAATTGTCTGTAAACATTTCCATTCAAAATGCATGTCACCATGCGATTCCCCGTATGTTGGGTCACAAGAGTGCACCAAATCTAAAAATCAATGAAATGAGATGTGCAATGTGTACCAAGCTTGGATACATTTTCGAGATACCGTGAAAAAATGTTCAATAGAATGTTGCTTTAAAACGATGAACACATTAAGTGAAATTAACTTTAAAATAAGAAGATAACCAAAGACAAGTACTGATTATAAACCTGGTATGTAAGCCTGGTAAGTAAGTGAAACCCATCAAAGGTATTCATCAATGCTATTATGAATATTCAATATTGTCAATATTCGAATATGATAAAATGCTGTTTCTTTGTGTGTAAGTAAACGACTATGTAAATCAACAAAAGATTTCAATTTATTCAATACTAAATCCAATAATTCTTAATTCAGCTTCTAAAATTGTAATTGTAAACCACATGTACCGTCATTTAGGTTTATGGGTAAATGCAGCACCGCTGGTCATCATATCGACAGCCGGAATCCCAAAATACACTCCTCCAACCAGTAGGACAAGGTCCAGAGACACATCTAGCTGGATAGCTGGAACTTCCTTGTGCTTGGCATGACACTGCTTCTGCATAGTCTGTAAATTAATTATAAAATTATTCCAATTAATATAAACCAGTAATTATGCAAGGCAGCTATATAATTATAAAAATTCACTTGAATGCCTACCAATTCCAAAAATAAATAAAAAGACGACAATGCTGGCCAAAAATGTAACCAGGATCTGCTTGGACAATGCCATCCTGACCTGAATAAGCTTCTGTTGGTTTTTTTTGAGTGGAAGTGTGGTTGTTTTAGAAACGCTGCTGGGAGACGAATAATGCTGCTGAAAAAAGTTTCACTGCTTTTATACCAAAAAGCAGGCTACTAACTGACTTTAACTTAAATTACTGCAATTTATAATATAGTGCCATTATGCTTGCTTTAGGGCATTTGCTTCGTGCAAATTAAACTGGGATAATCTCCGCGATTTTAAAAGTCAGATTTGGTCCTACAGCTCTCGAATCTGTTATACTTTCATAAAGATGTGGATATTAATTATTAATGCAAAAGTCGGGTGATCTGTTCGGTATTTTTGGGTAATTATTGAACGCACGTGCGGTAAACCAAAACAAGGTAAGCTCAATTTAAGGTTAAATTTGTGCGTTGAGCAAAATATTGGTATTGCCAAATAATATTTGAAATATTCATTGAAGGTCATGTCTATATTCGATTTTGACAAGTGTCAGAATTTCATGAAAACAAACCACTTAAAATTTAAGAAACATTGATTTGATATGTGTGTCACTAGTTCAAATTTAATAATATATCAATATATGATATTGATTACTTAAAATGTATTAAACTTGGCATTCGTTTGGGAAACTTAAAATGACATTAAAAATCACTTTGTGATTAATCATAAGTCTTATCGCAAATGATGAATGAATGTTTGTTGACAAGCATACATTCATCATTTGTTTACTTAATTTAGTCAACGTGCGTATCTGATATTCATGTGATGTCTATTTCAGAATTCAACCTTGTAGTTGACAGCTTTAAGTTTATAAAGCATACACAAATGGTACACATCATCCGATGTTTTTTTTACGCCACAAAATGTAATTGAATATGTTAATACAATATGTATGTACAATTTTAATTATATGTTTAGGTCAATCAATCTTAAGCAATATTTTGTCTTTTTATACATATTTGTCCTACTTACCTAGGGTGGAATACTCTGGTGGCTTTGTTATACAGGTTATTACCAAATCCTGGCATTACTCTTATTCTGCTTGATTAATAAAAAATCATGTGATCATTTACAACTATTCAAAAGAAACTGTGAAACTGAAATTTATATTTGTTAAGTGTTGAGTAACATTACTTTGGAAATGAAATGTCGGAAATCCTTTGATAAATTTAAACTAGTGACATATATACCGGCATTTATTAAAATTTAAGTGGTTTGTTTTTTAAATATACTTAATATTTGTCATATTTAACAATTGTCATACATAAATACCTTTACGGCTTTTAAATACCTGACATATATTTTGTTACCTTTATTATTTGTTCATGTCACTTAACCTTTATTTGAGCCAGATTACGTAACCATATAGTGCATATAGTTAACTCATGTTTGTAAAAGCATTGCAAGTTCTGATTATTTGAAAATGGAATTCTACCAATGTAAATCATGCGTTTATGTGGGAAATCAAGTCTAGATACCAATTAAGCTCTGGGTATAAAAAACCGCAGGAATTTTTACAGCAGCATCAAACGTCTCTCAGCAACCCTTTTAAATCAACCCCATTTTTAGTCGAACCACCAATATAAACTTAACAAAGCCCACAATGCTATTCTCGAAGCAGAACTTGGTTACCTTAGTAGCCTGCATTGCCGTTTTATTATGCATTTTCAAATTCGGTAGGTGATTATATTCCTTGTAAAAATATATAAGCTCTTTTTATAATAAACGGGATAAGAAATAAACTTACTTTTTTATAATTAATTTTACAGACTATGCAGAAGCAGTGTCATGCCAAGCACAAGGAAGTTCCAGCTATCCAGCTAGATGTGTCTCTGGACCTTGTCCTACTGGTTGGAGGAGTGTGTTTTGGGATTCTGGCTGTCGATATAATGATCAACGGTGCTGCATTTACCCGTGAACTTAAGAGACGTTATATGCTTATTAGATGAATACACAAGTCTTTAAGTGGTTTTAGTGATCACATTACGAATTTGTTATTCATCCATGTATACCGTACATAAGAAATTGATTTAATAAAAGCCTTAATTATAGTAAAATTGTAATTTGTTAAATTAAATCATTTATAAGTCAATCAAATTTATTTTTAGCGTTTAGTATTTGAGTAATCCATCTTATACTAATAGTAGTAATAGTTCTTATACTTTAATTAACAATAAAGAATTGGTTATCATATCACTCAACACAGTCATATAACTCATTAGTGCTTCTTTACTAAACGCAAATTGCTGTCCACAGTAAATCGGAAGGGGATGTTGGGCTAACCACATCTTTCTCATATATTTATTCAACTCGCGGCTTCCGCTATAACCGTTACGATAACGTTCCCTGTTACTTCGGATTAAATCAACACTTTTACATCTTAAGTTTCCCAATGAACCTATTTGGAATATTGCAATTCCTAGTCCCCCAATAAACGCTGCCACATAGATTGTCACTATAAACAATGGAACTAAACGAAAGCAGTCAACTGCTATCCAGCAAAATAAGCTTAGGATTAGTATGCTGTATATGACAAAGCATCCAGCAGTGTAGCATTGAAATATTGACAACCTTTTAAAAAATATCATCATAGAAATATAACCTTTTAGACCGCTAATGTTATTGGGATTCCGTTTAATTGCTGCTAGTATTGATGCCATGTATGCTTCCCCCGATAGTAGAAAAGCAAAACATATTAGCATTTCAGGCAGTAAATCGCGGTGCACTATACATATTTCGTGAAATGCTGACATTGAAAGTGAAAGCGTCCACAGGAACCATGAGCGCTGGTTAAAATCTAGCTGCTGGAATATTACAAACCAGGGATCCATTTTTCCAAGTCTCAAAACGAATGGTAATGGAATTCAAAATATTAACATACCAATTTGTAGATAACCTGGTAACCATCCAGAATAGTCCTTATATATGCTGACACTTTTATTAGTCAATTTATTTGCAGTAATCAATGTATTAAACGAACAAGCAATGGTTTTTCTTTCTAAGAGAAAAATGGACCGACCAATATCTGAAATCAAGCAACGCCAAACTGTACTAATTATTAGAAAAATGGTTTGTAATATATCCACGGACACGTAGTTAAGTTTATTGGATTTGATATATTGATGTTTTCGAATTAACGTGAATGCTGTTAGTATATGTTGACAAATGCTAAATGCGTAGTAAACGAAGATTTTCCAAGTTATTCTAGATTGATGGAAGGTAGGGAAACTTGTTTGTTTGCAGAATTTGAATTGAACTCCAAATCCGGGAAGTCGTCCGTGAGTTTTTGAATACATGTTTAAGGCCAATTGGTATAATGGGGTTATCCATGGTTTTGGTTTAACAGGAAATGTCTGATGAAGGTTGGTATCAAATGATTCCATGGTTAAGTACAGAAATAAATTTGCTATAGCTAATACGGATATTTGGAAAAAACAGAAGTTTTCAGAAATTTCAATAGAATCTAGGCTTTAGGTATTTAAAGTATTTCAACTTTAATTTGATCAGCCACACCCTCGCCTCAACAAAGGACTTCTCTAGTAAATTATGAAGCATAAAAATATGCACGATTCCCCAAAGAAAGCAACTCAAAACCAGAATAATGCACAATATCCTAAGCCACAATATATACGTACATTTATTAAGCACTATTATATTCCAATGGATTTTAAGTGTATACGATTATTAAATCATAACATGGTTATATTTATATAATTTTTTCATAACTTGTCATAAAGACCAGCAATTTAGTTTATCTAAAACAATTTTTGTCAAGAGACATAATTTTCAAAAAATGTAGTTGATTTTATAAACGTTTCTATTCTGCATAAAAATAACGTTCAGTTTGTGGTTTTAACCTAACAATTTAACCACCGCGAAATAATCTGAATAGTAAACTTGATTAAAAATATAGACGATTCGATTTCTCATGTTGCGACTTTTATTTTTAAGACCAAGTTGAGCTCATTATATCAAATGATAGGTAAAACTACATGTTAGAACTTTGCCAATTCCCCAATTCAAACGAACGACTAATACAGTCGAATTTTCCAATTATGGATAATGATCGAAGGCACTCACGTTGATTGTACTTTTCTATTCAGTGTCAATATTCTTAGTATATTTTGCAGAAATAAAAATCTATTGTTTTAGAATATTGAGGCAATTTATTTATTTATTTGGAAAAGCTTTCATATAATAATGGACTTTGTAATAGCTACATGGGATTTTTTAACATCCTCCAGCTATTTACTGTGGACAACATTTTACTTTATGTAAAGGTCTTCATGACCTATTTGTTTGTTTTACGTGACATGCTAACAAATGTAGTATAA
>JAQFZG010000696.1:0-28181 GCA_034695465.1 Entomobrya nicoleti
CAAACTAAGTGTTTTTGCAGACAACATTTTAAATGTCTATATCAATCCGTGGGACAGTAGAAATTTAAGCTGTTATTCAACTGAGAGAATATTCTTGAATGGCGGTGAACGCTCACGGTGGCTTTTTATAAAGATTTGGTCGATTTAAATGGATCGCCTACTTTGATTGCCACGCGTGGAGCTAATATATGCACAAAAGCTAATAAATTTTAAATCGTTTGCTTTTAGCTATGATGTAACTTCATTAGCCTTAAATTTTTGGATTGAAAGGTTTATTAAAGTATTCTCTTCCATTTTGGAAAATAGGGTTAAAAGCCTTATGCATAATTCTGCTCTTTACTGTCATCGGACTACCTGATAAACCGTTTATTTTTTCGAGATAGTTATTTGATTTGAGTTACAGGGTGAGGTAATTATGACATTAAACTTTTTGCATATTGTATATTAGACAGGATTTTATGCTTAAGCTTGAGCTAATTAAGACGAATTCTAAGTATTCCATGAAATATATAGTATTTTGTCTATGACAGCCTGGATAAAATATATTAACAAAACAATTTAACTGTCGGCACGCAACGTTCTAAAAGTCACCTTCGTTGTTTTTTACATTTTAGACCGCCTTTTAGCGGTAAAAATCTGACAGGACTTTTACTAATATTGGCTATTGAAAGAAAACTTTTAAATATTAAATATTTTAACAATTAAAAAGCAGAAAAATGTTGTCTTAACTAAAGAAAATATAATAAGGAATAATAGTTGCGTCAGCGGTTAAATCGATTCTCTAGTTTCAGTTGGATGACATAATATGACGTCTCGGTTGACGGAGCAACGACTAGGTTAAGAAAATGATAACATAGCAAACCCTTTCTACATAATTTAATACTGTTGAGGAATATTTAGATCAGGACATTCATCGACGCTATCGTGTTTCCAACTTAAACTTAAGGTGCTTATTTGTAGCTGTAAAAATTAAGCGTACTTGTTATGTAAACGTGTTTTATAACAAATTGTCTGGAATCTGGATAAATGAAAAGGACATTTTAGCAAAGCTATACGAAATCTCAAATACTTAGTTCCAATTGTTCCAGTTTGATTAAAAATCATATTGACTTTGCCGAAAACATCCGAAACCATGTGAACAAGGTGATTATTTAATTGTTAGAATACACGTCACACGTACAATATTCAAGCTATGTTCTTCGATTCAATGGCATAGCAAAGTGAGTTGAAGCCAAAGTTTTAAATGTCTTGTTTATCCATCATCCGGGCAGTAGCAACGTAAACTCTCAGTTAATTGACGGTACTTTCTCGAATAATACAAACTTTCGTAGGAGACCCTGTTGGTGTTTGGGACACATTTTTTAATATGAGCTTTTGGTCGATTTAATGGATCCCCAGTTTTAATTGCCACGTGTGTAGCTAATATAAGTCAAGAAGATGATAAATTGTGTACTCACTTTTAATAAGTATGTAACTTTATTAGCTTTACCACTTTAGTGGTCTTATGTTGAAAAATAGATGGATTTTTTTTTTGCTTTCGAAAGAACCTTATGTATAATTCTGTTGTTTACCGCCCCAACAGCATACCATACTATACTATGCTAATGAGAAAGTTTAGTGAAGTTGTCATAAAATATTTAGTATTTTGTCCATAAAATTCAGTAGCTTTCTAATCTCTATAATGTAATGCTGTCAAAAACAAATATTAATGTTTATTGGCATGCCACATACTTTGAAGAGTAGAAATTTCAGAAGTTTTTACTGACATGTTCATTAAGGAGGCGCCTTTTAACAAAAAACACAACAAACTAATATAAAAATGATGTCGTGACGTAAGAAAAAATTACTGATCGTTCCAACGTCAATCAATACAAAAATAAATGTCAATTTAATATCCTGAGTGAATACGTTGCCTTTACTGATGGGGTTATGACCAACTTAGTATTAATTTATTACTGAGCAGAGTTTTCCCCACATATTGTGAAAAGCGGATGGGATATCAATTTTTCGGGTCAGGATTATGTAATATTACTATCGATTTACTAGAGTCAATATTCTTAAATATATAATAATTATGCCCTTGAACTTCGATTTTACTTTAGATTGTCGCAAGCCGGACGAAATCCTATACAAAATTTTACGGTTTGGTTGTCAATGTTAGATTGTCGATTCATTTAATATTACAGAATGCCAAAAAATCTTCAGCACTGGATAACCCATATACCCAAGTACTACTTCTAATTAATATTTATTAAAAATCAATCTTATAAAATGTATCATATATTTTACTTTTGAACGCTTATCTTCAACCTTACCAAAAAGGCCTTTCCACTAGTTAACCTATGATTTACTTAGCATATTTTAAAACTTAGACAACTCTTTCTGGCATAAATGTCGATTGAATAATTAATTGAATATGTCATAACAAGCAATTATTCATGACAATTATCGATTTATTGATTTAGAATTATCAAGTAAATTTTAGCTTTTACAAATTTTCTAAAGCAAAGCAATCCTAAATATTAATTATTTTTTAACGTTAATTTATTTCAAACATGTACATATATGTAATAGAGTGTAACAAGCATTTATTGGTAGTAATAGTTATCAAATTTTCGAAAATCATTGAAATGTCACCAGAACATCAACTAAATTATCTAAAAGTTTTAGAGACCAGTCAAAAAATGTACTCTTATTTACATTGAAAAACGTCCCTCCTGTTTTCAGAGTGACTGGTCTAAACGACTTTGCTGTTTTGTGTATCAGACAATTTGGCTTGGTCTTTTTTATAAGTGTGCTTCTAAAGACGAGAGATCTTTTTACCAATGAATCAATTATACTGCATTCCAGATAATATATCAGGAAAGCTGTAAATATAGACAAGGACATTATTGCCATTAAGGGCAAATCGCTCAGGGACTCTACCAAATGAGCATATCGAATTAAAGTAAAAAATCCAAATACTGCAACTGCCATCATTCCTATAGAATGGAATGCAATTCGGTTCGTGGATAGATTGGCATTGCACAACTGATTATTTTGAAAGGTTCGATAAAAATGTATCAAGTTTTGTTCCGTTTGAACACCCAATTTAGGAGTCCAAAAATACCTTGTTCGTAAACCACTTGCCCGAGTTATAAAAGCTACCTCTTTTGGCATTGCAATATCAAACCAATATTCAACCAAGAAAATATCTATTAAAACCTGAAAAGCTGGTACTAAAGCATGATATACTAAGCAAAGTGCGCCATATGCCACAAATGGCATGATTAAACCTACAATCAAAAAGGAAAACTTAACAGGAATTTCGAGAAAGTCTTGTATTAAATTATGAATTGGATCCGCAGGATGGAAAATATTACCAGCAAATAAAACCGGAGCGAGGAAGGGAACATAGCACACAAATTTGGTAATTTTTTCCTGGAAACGTTGATTATTGTCTGGAGGAAGTTGTCCGCCGGGAATAAGCATTTGTTTCAGAATATTATCCAGCTTAAAACCTTGATTAAAGGATGCCAGTACTTCGGTATGGTAATCCATTTCTGATGAGCCTAAAATTACTATTGTGCCACAAATTATGAATAGATCTAATACCCAAACTAGGACAAGTAAATATCTGTTGTAGGTGCTTTGAACTTTGACAGCTTCATCTTGAATTTTGTCTGGATGCAAAAGATGGTATGCGTATGCTGCTAAAATGAAACATGTCAGGTGGCCTGTGAAATGAACTGTGTAACCAATGTATTTAGTGTAGCCTTTTCGTAGAATAAAGCTGTTCTCATTTTCGTCCCAGTAAAAGAATCCAGAAACGGTATATTTATCCAAAGTACTAAATCGGTACTTTAGATGCCACTTAATTCGATCTGAAAACATTCTAAAATTTTAAGTTAACAAATTAGGTTAACATTTTTGAGTAACACGTATGCCTATTTTAAAGTTGTTTAAGGTAGTGGCGAAGGTTGACAACTACGCAGTACTTTTTAAATCAATTGGTTGTCTTAAATCTTTGGTTTTAAGCAAGAAGAATATATATAAAGAGACGATTTAAAAGCAGTTGTGGAAATGGTGATTTGAAAATAATTTAAAATATTTACGACTCATTGAAGCATGCAGGGTATACTACGGATTGGTATATTTAATTCCAATCCGTCAAACTACCTAACAATCTAAAAACTATCAATTTTTGTCTATTATTAATAGCCGATCCAAAATTTATTTTTCGAAGGTTTATTGGTAAAATTTGTAAAAAGTGTTGAAAATGAAATACTCCAATAAATTTTCCACCGAATAAATTCGACTTCTATTTAAACATCTTATATGGAATTGAGCAAATATGTCATATTTGAGAGAAAAAAGTTGGACTGAATAAATTATTTGATTCTGGCCTAGGTATGTTGAGTAATGCTCAACTTTCACAAATTTCCTCATAGTTTTCTTTTTCTACTACTTTCAAGGACTTTGCCTTTTGCTCGACCAATACTTATAATAAAAATTATTTTAAACCGGTATTCAAGCCATATAATATATTTTCTTGTAGTTTATATATATATATTGCATGCTAAGATGTTAAAGACTTAATATTTTATTTTCATGAACGTTGAAACAAAATGATAGATGTGTATTGCTCAATAAATGAGCACTTTTTAAAAGTTTGTGTTTGATACTAACTACAAGTGAACGCTAGTAAATGAAAATGATTGGCTGTTTTGGGTTATTATAAAAAAGATTTAAAAATGGATTAAAGCTTGCTTTGTTCAACCTGTTTGTATAATTATAATTAAAAATTTCCCAAAGTATTCATCGTATTTCCGCGCCGCCACACTGTGTTTTTGCTTCAAGTTGTGAATAGTTGAATAGTGAACATTTCTTTCATTTCCGCCGTCAAAATCATAAATGAAGTTACCCCAAGACCATTGAATGTTTCCATATCAGAATACTGCTAAGCTTAATTTTTACATTAATCGATAACCTTAGTTGATATCCTTATGACTTTAATTTTGTCTCGTTATTAATTCAAACCACAAAAACTACGACATTTGACATTTTGTTTCGGTTTTATACAGTATTGATTTTCCAATATTCCATACAATTAGAGATTCTAAATTCATACCTTAAGATTGACAAGTAATTAAATCAAAACAGCGGACGTTTTGTGTAAAATACGTTTTTGTAACTGAACAATTAAGTAAAAGATCGCCAGTATTGTATGGCATCAATTAAAAATATTTATAAGTGTTCATTTAATAGTTTACCCAAATATTAACATAGTATTTTCGTTTTGTGTGAATAGCAGATATGTCAAAACTTTTAAAATGCCGTTATCAACTTTAAAACTTATCGATTTAAATAAGGTGAAAGCTATTTTTATCCAAAAAAATAGTTTTACTCTTTGTGATACAATAAGTCTAACAATGAGTGCAAACTAAATATTACGACACATTCAGCAATAGCATTGTCACAGTATTATGAATTATATCATCACAAGTCACCAAACCTAATATAGATCTAGAAATACCATAAGGACCCATGCTAAATCCTACTACTCGGCATCCCAAAAGCCTTTTCTTGTCCACTTTGCTAACGAGGTGAGTTTTCCAAAACCTATTAAACTTTATAATATTCAAACACGGCCAATTTCCCAACTTCGTAAGCACAAGAGCAACTATACACATGATTAATGAAGTCCAAACAGCCCCTAAATAGATCAAAATGGATATTTGATTATATAACTTAATAACTATATAAGCTGCGCAGGATGCCAGCAAAATGCCAACAAGCATCCAAGTCACAAGTACTGTAGTAAACAGATTATTTTGTATAGTGAACAATAACAAAGTGGTCAAATATCTGAGATAAGATTGGTGAAAATGTTGCGCCAATGGTTTTAATTTATGAGAGTACAAACCCAAAGTATATTTCCAGAGACCCTCGACCATTATAACGACGAGAAGCAAAAATGTCAAAAATATAATAATCCCAGTTACCATGATCACCCCATAAAATAATCCGCCAAGTAATTTTACAACAGTTGAGGTTCCAAATATAAGTTGTGCAGGGTCGTACGAAAATGCGAAAGGCGCCAGAAGAAAGCCTGGAGGAATTAGGAAGATTGAAGAGGCCAAAGAGTAAACAAATAAGGTTCCCTTTGTTTGGTTTCCAATAAGAGGTAGTTTGATAAAATAAGTTGTAGTGCAACCTTCAGTAACTAGTTTGCATCTTTGATTTACAAGATATTGGATTTGAATATGATTGGAGGTTAACATGTTATGAAATGTTAGGAAAAGTATAATCGTTAGTAATAGAACTGCGTAGAAGATGGCTTGATCCATGTTAAAAATGGTAAAGCTTTTCCAGTGAAAGAAGAGCCATACAGAACGATAAAGAATGAAAGGAAATAAGAGAAATTGAAGGCTTGAAATGGTAAGGAAACGAAATAACCGGAACCGAGTTTGTGAATATAATGGGTTTGCACAGAGAGAATATTTTTTAACGTGTGCAGTAAAAGGAAATGGGAAAATATTGCCAAAAACTGATATAACCTTTAGGGATGCAAATGTAAGGGACATGTTTAGTTAAATTAGAATTAATATATTTCTTGGGCTGCTACAAATGTTCCGAACTGTATATTTGAAGCGGTTTGTATTGGCAATTTTTGCCCGAATATTTCAAGACTGGGCTATATATTGGTTGGCCTTGTAACTTAAACAACTGACAACATGAGTTGACTTAGGATTACCTGGATTTAAAATACTTTCCTTTAGAACGTTTGTGTCTTGTAATAGAGTGATGTGGAGTAGAGGCGTATTCCAATTTGAGAAGAGAAAATTACCGTTTTGATTGCAAATTTAGCAATATTAAAAAGGCTAAATCGAAAATCGTTCAAATATTAGAAACCCATTTAACCAGTTAAATTTGGATCTATTATAGACGTATGCAATGTAGAAATGAATTAAAGGTAGTAAACGAATTTCTAGGCTTATCCATGAATTTCCAATTATAAAATTCCATTTTATAGACATCCTTTCGCCTTAAGAATATACTTGAGGTAGCTAATTTAAAAAAAACAATTTATATGGCAGCTTTCAATTAAATTTTATAATGAAAGACTTTTCTTGGACATATGAAGGAGTAATAGAATTCTTAATTTTCTTCACAGCCGTGGACGTTTTGGTAAAAATTGTTTAACATGAATACGTATTCCTTGAATTTGATCATTATTTAAGAGTGTTACCATGTCCAGTACAAAAATGTTTTGTTGTCCCATAGGTGACTCCATAACAAAATAAATTTATTATTATTTACGGACATTGACTATTCATATTTTTACACAGAAATCTTGAATAACACTCATAAAGCTAGCGTAACCTTTTCCTACATCAATATTTTTTGGCAAAGAATTCCATAGCGCAAATTTTTCTTGTCCCTGCACATAACTACTCCCAAAACAATAAAGCAGATGCTCCCATAAATCAAAACCGCGGACTAAATATTTGTGTGGATGACGTTTTTAGAACTGAAAAAATAAGAGTTCGCCGGTATTGTGTGGCATCATTTGAGGATAATAGTGTTTATTCAATAGTTTACCCGAACATTAAAGTATTTAGTATTTTCGTTTTGTGTAAGTAGCCCATAAGTCATAACTTCTGAATTGCCATTATCGACTTTAAAACTTATCGAATTCAATTAGGTGAAAGCTATTTGCATCAAAAAAACAATAAAAGATACAATGGCAAGCCAATGAATTCTATTTGGACTCAAATCCTAAAATAAAAAAATAAAAATTTCACATGAGAAGTTGAATTGAATTTTATTTTATTTACAATGTAGTTTAAATACTCAGATTTTATTGTTATATATGTAATTATCTGAAGAAGAAAATAGTAATTTTCGGAAGCATGGAATAAATGATTTTTATCCTTATCACTTAAAACCCGTGATTATCTTCTAATAAAAAATACAGTTTAGCTGTTTGTGATACATCATGACTGCACACTATTACGACACATTGAAGAATAGCATTGTCACAGTATTATGAATTATGTCATCACAAGTCACCAAACCTAATATTGACATGTAAGTGCCATAAGGACCCATGCATGCCATCCTACTACTCGGCATCCCGAAAGCCTTTTTTGCTCACTCTCCCCACGAGGAAAGTTTTCCAAAACCTATTAAACTTTATAATATTCAAACACGGCCAATTTACCAATTTTGTATTTCGACTCAATTTAAAAAAAACATTAAATTTTTGATGGCTTTACTTGATATTCATTTGTATTCATAAATCATGGCAACGATACTATGAAAACACAACTTGCGAGGCTTGTTTAAACGAAAAACTAAATAAAAATTCAACAAGCTACCATGCATTCGTACTAAAAAACTTCAATGTTCAATTTACGTAATTTGTTGTTTTATATCATATGGTTTCTTTGTTATACAATAAGTCTAATCAAGAGTGCACACTATTACGACACATTCACTATCTAGACTTGAACATGCTATTAGTACTATGCTCTTAAATGTTGTTGGGAACCGTCTTGGTTTAATGAAAATGACTTAACACGCAGTTAACTTAATATTTTTTAAACATTCATTTATTTGTTTCAAACATGTGCATACGTATAACGGTGCAACAAGCAATTATTCGTAGTAATATTTATCAAAATAGAAAAACGGGGGAAGTCTGAGTTTAGCGTTTGATCAAGCAACACGCATGTGCAGAGAGCGGAGCGATAGTGGTGGTGAGCAAAAGCAAAGCTGAGTAATGTTTTAAAAAATTGATAATTGTGTGGCTATACATGTACATATGTGTGTATCATGTCACAAAATATAAGACAAGGCTCTTATGAGCTAGAAGCACAGTTAGAAAAGTCGTGGAAACTTTTTTTTGAAAAATGGAAACACGAGCTAAAAACAACGATTCTTGACTTGTTCAAAAAAAGACTTGGAAAGTTATCTTGGAAGAAAGTGGGAGTGCCCTGTAAAACACTACCCTGTGTTTTGGAAAAAAAGGAAGAAGAAAGTGATTCTTTAAAGACAGTGAGCAAACGTTCACGCAAAAATAATTTGACTATAAAAGGACTAGATCAAAATGAAAACGAGGATTCGAAATCCCTTGAAAATTCCGTGATCGCAGTCTTCAGCAAAGTGGGCGTTAACCGACCTGAAATTTGTTATATTAAAAGACTTGGCAATGTGAATTCATTCAGACGCCCAGTGCTGGTGACGTTGGTCAGGGAAACTGACGAAACGTTTATTCTGGCGAATAAAAAAGACTAGGAAATGAAAAGATTTTCATACAAAATGATTTGATTCCGGACGAAAGAATTGCGGAGTGGAGGCTAAGGAAATATTTCCATGACCTGCAACAAAATGACCAGACTCTGAAGGCATCCATATGCATCGACAGTTTAATAGTATGGAAGAACATGAAACGGATAAAATCTTATCGGTATGATTCTGAGACGCAACAAGTTTCCAAAACAGAGATGATGAAAGAATTCTTGCAGTAGAGCGGACATCCGGGATGACGTCATGCACCAAATTCTTAAGACGAGCAAAGTCTGCACATGTTATTTTTTCAATGAATAAAATTTTCCATTAAATAAAAATGTACCAGCACAGCAGTTTGTGCTCTTTGATATATAGATACATACGTAGTGTTGTGTATAAGTAAACTACACTAGTGAACAAAAAAATGTTTTATGATGATTTGCTCAACACATTATGACTTTGTTTTTGAAGTAATGTATCAGATAAGTAATTTTGATGTATATGTTGAACGAAATGAAATAGTGACTGTCAGCATACTTGTAAAATATAATGTTGTTTAATGATATTATGATACATGCACAAGATATTGTATACTTGTAAAATTCAGACTCGCCTCATAATGATTTGTAATATTATTTTATGTAGTTTGTTTTGTGGCTTCATGGTGGAACCAAAAGAAGCCGAGAAAATAAATACAAATACAAATACTACTCAAATTTGAAACGATTAAAATAAATATAAATCTAAAATGTAGGTCCACAGTAGTCCCAATTAAAATTGCTGTCAGTATAGCAGTAAAAATAGTCAAAATAACGCGTACAATCCATATGACAACTTTTTCCTCTGTAGGTAGTTTCAGGTCGGGGAGAACAATGTGCATTATTCTTCACCCAATGGGTCTTTTGACGGTTTGTACAATAGTATTTTCCATCTTGTGATGATAAAGTGCAATCATCTGAGCAGCGGAAGCCTAAAATATCAAACCAAAAATGTTGAACGCCAAAAAAATACTCAAATTTAAACAATTACTTAGTTAAAAACACGGGTTGGGAACGACCGTTTTAAACTCGAATTTATAATGAATAATGACTAATGACCCACAATAAATTTAGGGTGGTTGTATGCAAAAAATGAAGCAAGAAATTTTGCACAAAATTCAACTTTAAATAGAAATCTTGTGTTACATTGTGACCCATCTTAACCCATAAGTAAAAACCGCATACATACACGCTAGCTGTTGTGACGTACTTCAGAAAATTGTCCGTTAAAATAAGATCTATATGCATTGCATAAGCGTTCTTCAAAGGTTGAGCAATACATAACACGACAAGCTTTTTTACGGACAATTTTCTGAAGAACGTCCCAACAGCTAGGGTGCTTGAATAAGGGTTTTGCCATTAGAAATCGTCGGCTTGTAATATTGAAATAATTATACAGTTATTATAATGTTTATTTTTTATATGTATTCCACTTTACCGTTGGTCGTCATAAACTGCAGTCCAATCGACATTTTTGCCGTAGCAACCACAAGAAAGACTACTGCTGCTATATATCTCATTTTTATGTGAATATGAGAGTTGGGGTTTAAAAACTAAAAAAAATCTTTCAAATTTTACGATTGAGAAAATACAACGTTTAAATGCATTTTTGATAATCACTTAATTTAGCAGTGGATCTCGAATGAATTTAATTATTATAATTTTTTATTTATATACTCACATGTCACAAAGAACGTAAGGTTGAACTGGACGAATTAGCAACTCAATTACTGAGTAAATGCAATTAACTGACTATTTATCGTTTAAATTAGAGTATGTGGAAAAACATGGTCATTTATTATAGTATAGTATTTACTATTAACGGTTATCTTAAAATAGTTTGAGATGATGCTCTCGTCGGTTCTCGCTTACGATTGCTTATAAATACAGGGTAAAAATGCCACATGGAAAACAAGTTATTTTTTATCTTTAATATAACATGTCATTCATCATCGTCATTTAGAAATATGTATCACTAATTTATAGCATGAGTTGAACTATTTAGATTCTCATTCAACTGAGTTGTCATTTCATATTGTTGTTTGAAATTTGATTATGTAATTGCATAGCTTAAATAGCGAGTAAAGAGCAATAAGGATTTAACATGCGTTCCAAAATAGTCAAAAGATACACAAAACCAGTTTAGCAGTTTGCTGCTAAATTTGTGTACCAAATCTACAATAACACCAAAAGTTTTCACTGCGTTATTTAAAAAAAATATACTCCAATGTATTTACTGATCAAGTCATACATCTATAACTTTAAATCTAGCTCTGCGTTAGATGCCCGTATTTCAAATACAATATGAAACCACACCTCAACTTGTGAAAATTATTAATCCTTCCATAAAAAATTGTGGGTTTTATACATAAAAAAATATTTTGCAATTTTTATTCTCATCTTAGGCCAAGAATGATATTCCGGACAGCGCCTGTGATCTTGCCTGTTGTTAATACAGCTGCAATCTCAAATGGAAAGCAATTGTACATTACCATGGAGAAAACTGTCAATAAGAAGTTTACACCATAGTCTTAATAGAATTGCTACTATGTGGGTATTATAGGTTAATACACGCAGAAATATAAATATAGAGTGTCGAAGAAGAGAAAGCTAAAATATATCTCGGGTATTTAAAATAAATTTTTCAACTGGTGTTATGTAGAACTAGCAATATGCATCTGAACGACTATGACTAATGACGTATCATTTTTTATATAGGATAACTTCTCTGCCATCTTTTATTTGTATTTATTAGCAATCGTAATCGAAAACTGACATGAACATCATCACAAATCATTTTCAAGGAAATATTACTTAGTAAAGATAAATGCTTTGAGTAAAATAAAACCTTATATTTATCTAATTGTGTCGTAGTTGGTTTGTCCAGTCCAACCTTACGCTGTTTGTACTTTGTGGGTATATAAGTAAAACATTGAAATAAACAACTTCATTCAAGATTCAGTCGTAAATTAATAACAACAAAAATATTCCCTTAAACGTATTTTTCCCTTAATCTTAAAACTTTGAATTATTTTGATTTGACTAAATAGCGCTCACACTTATCCAAAAATGAGATTTATAGCAGCTGTAGCCTTTCTTGTGGTTGCTACAGCAACAATGTCACTTGGGATAATTAGGACGACCAATGGTAAAGTGAAATCGACATGAAAAATTAAACATTATAAAAATTCTATAATAATTTTAATATTGAAAGTTTTTAGCTAAATACTTGTGTAAATTTGAGTAATTTTTAGCCGTTAAACTTTTTTGGTTTTATATTTTAGGCTATGGCTGTGCTACTGATTGCACTATAAAAGACGATGGAAAATACTATTGTGACACCCAGAGGCGCTTTCCGGAGTTAAAAAATTGGCATTGTTCTCCCCGGCATGGAACTACCTACAGAGGAAATAGTTGTCATGGGGAATATCGGTTTTATATTGCTGGTTATTACTACTGCTATACCGATAGCCATTCTAATTGGGACTACTGTGGACCGACAGATTAAGTTCATATTTATTTTAATACTTTCAAATTTAAACAGTATGATCATGTCCTCATTATATTCCGTTTATGAAGCATTCGTGTCTTATCCTTAAAAATATATTAAACTTAATAAAAATTATGATATAGTGGAACACCACTTAAAAATAGACACTGCAAAATTTCTTTGAGATTTTTACTTTGGTAAACTTAAATTATCAATGCAAATGTTACCCAGTACTATTATGTATCATGTGGGGTTCATAGCTTTGTTCACGAGAAGTTTCGGCATATCGATTTATTTAGTTGGTAGTCATGCCCGATTTTATTGGTTTTTATCTAAAGACTCAGTTCAACACAGTTTAATGGTTACTTGCTAAAATTGTCACATATATTTCCAACTTGAAACTTTGATTGGAATATGTAAACAAGAAACTGTTCAAATCAAACAAAATATTATCACATGATATTTTACATTTATCTTTAATGTAACCACAAGTTTGGATGAATATCTCAAATAAAACGAGGTCAAGATATCAAATCAGATGCAACAGATGTTAATGAACCATTGCAGTTTACAACCTAACTGACTATCAATCTCAAATGAATCAGCAAAGAATATAAAATTTTGAGAAAGCTTCCAGATCAAAGTCTGGGTCAAACAGGTTCATTGATGTGATAGCCATGCAGTGTAGACACTAGGAATGGGTTTATCGTAAAGAATTAAAATAAAGTTATGTAATAGCATAGCTTTGTAGCGAGTAAAGAGTAATAATGATTAGCATGCGTTCCCAAATAGTCAAAACATACACAAAACTAGTCTAACAGTTTTATGCTAAATTTGTGAACCAAATCTGCATTAAAACCAAATGTCTGGTTTAAAAAATGACGAAATCATTTTCATGAAGACGTTACTGAGTAAACATAAATGATTCAACTAAAATATAACGTTATGTTTTTCCGTGTACTCTAATTAGAACGACAAATTGTCAGTTTTATATATTTATCCAGCATTCGGTCGCTAATTTTTCCAGCCCAACCTTACGCTGTTTGTGCTATGTGGGTATATAAGTAAAATGTTTATAAATTATTAAATTCATTCGAGATACAATGCTCAATAATGGGATAACCAAAAAAATACATTAAAACGTTAATTTTTTCTCAATCGTAAAATTTTGAAAAAAATATTTTGAGTTTTGACTTTCTAACTCTCATATTCACCCGAAAATGAGATATATAGCAGCAGTAGCCTTTATTGTGGTTGCTATAGCAACTACTTCAATTGGAATACAGACTAGGACGACCAAAGGTAAAGTGAAATAAACATTAAAAACTAAACATTATAAAAATTCCATAAAAATTTCAATATTACAAGCCAAAGATTTTGAATGGTAAAACCCACATTTAAGCACCCTAGCTGGTAATATGTTCTTCAGAAAATTGTCCGTAAAGTTAAGCATTCCGTGTAATTCATCGCCCAACCATTCAAGAACACGCATGTAATGCTCAACTTAACGGACAATTTTCTGAATTACGTTCCAACAGCTAGCTTGTATGTATGCACTATTAACTAAAAGGTTTTCATGGGTCAAAACATAACACCGTATTTAGATTTAAATTTGAATTTAGTGCCAAACTTTTTTGGTTCGATATTTTAGGCCATAACTGTGTTACTGCTTGCACTTTATCAGACGATGGAAAATACTATTGTGAGGTTAACGCAAGGCGCTTTGGGGAGATACAAAATCTTCACTGTTCTCCCCGCATTCTAACAACCTACAAAGGAAATAGTTGTCGTATGGATTGTAAGCGTTGGTTTGGCTATTATTACTGCTATACTGACAGTCATTTTAATTGGGACTACTGTGGACCTACAGATTAAATACACATTTATTTTAATACTTTCAAATTTAGGTAGTATGGCTTGATTATATTGTGTGTATGAAACATTTGTGATTTATCTTTTAAAATATATTTAAATTAATAAAACAATATGATATAATGGAACACCACGTATTGACACTGCAAAATTTCTTTCAGATTTTTACTTTGGCAAACTTAAATTATCAATGCAATTGTTAGCCGGTACTATCATGTATCATGTGGGGCTCATAGCTTTATCACTATGTACAAAGTTTGTCATCGACTTGAACTGGAAATTCAATTCATTCAAAACGTAGCTCCATAAAAGTGAAAGCCATTTGTGAATTGAGTGAAGCAGCAAGGTGTAATTAATTTTATCTCATTATTTTGACATAATAGTAAAGATTAGTGTTTATTGGGTGTTAACGTTTGTTCAATAATTATATTTTAAAAGTTATTTAGCGTCATAATAATGATTTCAACAAAATAATAGAGTAAACAAAATGTATATTTCCCGGGCTTTAACCAAGCTCATTATTATAAACAGTTTTTAAGTAAAAACTTGAACAAAGCTGTTAGTCGTCAACTGGTAATTTAAAAAGAAGGTGGATAAAGTTTTTCGCTAAAATTTAATTCAATGCTTGTTACCACGTTTATTGAAAATCCTTGCAGTTCATTGGTACATGATCTAAAAATTTAGTTAAAGTTCAACAGAGAAGGGGAAAAATTATCATGAAGTGATAATTTGGTTAAAGGTCCAACCATGGTTCATAAAAATGTCAGAATTTGTAAAACGGTTGGGCTTAAACAAACCAACTTTATGGTCAGTCCGTAAAATTTATAATGGCTATAGATTCATGCATTGCATTTTCGAAAGTCAATTTTTGGGAAAAATATTAATGGAAAATTGAAATTTCGCTGGATCAAATATTTTTTTCGGGGGGTTTTGACCGATATTATTATGATGAAAGGAAATTAAGGGAAAATTTGAATACAGTGGTTAGTCATTAGCGGGTAATTTAAATGTGTTACGATTAAAATTAATTTTGTTTGGTTTAAATTTTGAGAAATTAGTTGAATTACCATATAAGTCGATGATTCCCGTTTCAATTATTTTTTAACCTTTGTTATGTTTCCGTACAAAATTTAACTTTTAAATTACAAAGCGTAAATATCACCAAGCATCAATGCGTTGAAGGCGGTTTTTAGATGTACAAATTTTTACGTTTCAAAAGCTGTACAAAATTAGTAAATGAAAAAGCGTAAATTTTACCAACCTCAGTTGAAAATAATTGCAATTTTAAATTTTGAAGGCAGTTTTTGGGATTTTTTCCCGTTAATATATTTTATATTTTTTTCTATACAATTCTTTGTAAATTAACATGTATTTTCGGTTGAAATAAAATGAAATGCCGGTTGAAATGGATGAGGTGTGGGATGTGCTTCATAAAAGACAGTAAATTAATTTTGTAGTTGTAAATTAACTAGTTAAAAGTTGTAATAACTTCATCAAAAAGTCACTTGCTTCTCTTATCTTACAAAAGACAACCCGCTGCTTTCACTTACCTTTGTGGGGAGGCATTCCACAACTGTTGCACAAAATTTATAAAAAAACTAAATCTACTAAACTTCACTACTAAATTTAATTATATCAAATTAATTGCTTGAATTACGATAAATTCCAAAATTAAAATCTCTCATTCACTTCAGACATAAAATGTGGATGCACCCTTGAACTGCATGTAAACTACACTTGCAAGCAAAAAAGCTTGACGACATTCATATTATTTGTGCATGCATGGAATGAGAGAGGAAGAAACTCACACTCATTGCTCTCCTTTGTTTAGTAACGTTTGCTACAGCTTTTGGGGAGATGGGGCTGTCGTATGGGCATCCTATGCGTCACTTGATATATATCCATTATTATTTTTGGACTTTGTTCCATATGATCAACCAAATATGAAATGCAAGTTATAATAAGTAACGATGTGTTTAATGCATTCTAACACAAATTTAATAATAAATAATTTAATTTAATAATAACGTAAATTTATTTGCATAAATAGTGTAGTTTATGCGATTTAAAGTGATACATTTTTTTTCTGTTACCATATTCGCATTTTGACGGGAAATTTCAAGTGAAAAAATATTTAAGTCTGAAGAGACATACGGACAAGCGGTCTAAAACGGGTATAAAATATTTTCCGTTGCAATTTTTCCATCTTGACCTGAAAATTAAAATCTCAGTTAAAAATAAATGCATTTTCCGATTTTGAAGGCTGATTTTCAGATTTTCTTTCTGTTCAAAGTTCAAAAAATATGATTTTTTTATAAAATAAAATGTGTTTTCCCTTGCAGTAGAATGAAATGTCGGTTAAAGTGGGTGACTTACTGGAATTGCTTCAGAAATAACCAATATATGTATCACCAGGAAATTTGTAGTTCGTTTACGTTTCGCATTTTCAGAATGACGGTAATCAATGATAATTGAACATATGTTTTATTTCCTCCACAATCGTCTAAACTGATAACTTTATTTTTTAAAGGTCAAACTAGCAGTTCATCGACATGCCAGAATTTATGGCCATGCAAAATAATAAGGGCATCTCACGCTCGTTTGTTATGTGATCACAATCTGTGTATGTACATTTGTACAACATAAAAGTTATTTTCGTTATTGCTTGCTATATCATTTTAAAATTCTAAGCTGACCGTTGCCAATATTGTGACAACTAACTGTCAAGGTCCCCATTTACCCCAAAAAAACACTTCGACTTACCCATCATTGTATTTGGTTTAATAACCAAATTACAAAAATTAATAAAACCAAAACTGTGGTTTTAAAATCTTGATAAACAACATTACGTAATAAAAGGCAAACTGGATGACCTATACGATAAACTCAATACCATATTGTAAGAAATTTTGACACTAAAGCTATTAGACAAACCGAAAAATCTATATAATTTTTATTTAAAGCTACATATCTATAATTTACATGTAAACTTCAAATAATGTCCAAAAAGTCATGCCATTTTATCTTTGTAAAAATAGAACATTTAATTATCTTGTAACGCTTATTCAATATCTCTTATATAAACCCTCGTGGGGTTTCCACGTGTCTGTCATACTCTGTTCGTAGCCATGTAAATGTAATGAATAAATATAAGATCGTAAATAACTAATAAAATATATGAATTAGCGTTGAAATTTCCAACTTTTAATGGTAAAAAAATCGTTAATACTTTTTTTAAATGAATTTATAAATATTTGATGTCACGTGATAAAAATGAGAAGTCAATTTTTTAGCTGATACTTCTTCACATCTATTTTGTAACAGTTTCAGCATTGACCATTAGAAGTCCATTTGTTCACCCATACCAATTATTGTACTAGTTAGTACTGGTTATTTAAGTTATCAAATCTCACTTTTTCATCCTACCGTTTTCTATAAGTTAAACCCTACTTGAAAACCTTCCTGTCTTCATTCGCCCTTCAGCTTCACTTTCAATATATTGCCCCATATTCTAAAATATAGCCACTAATTCAATAATGATTTCCGACTTAAATTTAAAACTTGTTAGAAACTTAACAAGGCTTTTATATTTTCTCCGTGTTATTCCATTTCAATGGGACAAAATCAAACAAAAATATATTTACTCCAGTAATCGATTAAGTTACACTTTAATTCACGCTATTTCAGCAATTTGTCATATAATATTACCGTTAACATATTTAATTAAGTGTGGTCTCAATAGTTGTGAACACACTAGCAATAAATTATATATAAATACTTGCTTGTTTGCAATAACATGGCAAAGTTTAATGCTAATTGAACTCATCTGTCTTATTCAAGATGACCCTGAACAAGTGGTTATCGCACACAATTGGATGGAAACATTTGTGGCCAAATTAAAACGTAAGTTAAATAACTATTTAAAAACCAATAAAAAAGATTTCAAATTGAATCAATTAATTTATTTATTTAAAAAAAATAGTTCCAAATTTTTAAATCTGTTTATTTTTCTAGATGACTTGTTACGCCACCAAAAATTCTCAAAGTCTCCTTATTTCAAAGCCATCAATATACTTGTTATTATCCTTCCACTTTCCCTGCATATTATTCCTGTGATCACCTCAGTTAAAATAATTTTATATCCCGAAACACCAATATTTTTCACATCACTTATTTTACATTTACCATTTCCATTTCTTTTAATAATTCGCCCACTTATTACAATTTTATACTTATATTTTTGTATTTGCATTGCTCTTTCATTAAGTTATCTAATTATTCATTTAACCACATGCCTTCCCATATTTCTCATAATAATGATGAACGAATTAAGACCTGGACTACCTGAGAAAATGTACTTCATAAACAGTCGCGTAAGAACGTTACGATACTTACCTGTATTCTACCGACAGGTGGAACTTCTCCATAAAATTTTAACGACCACATATGCATTGATGATTATACCAGTTGAGGGTCTCCTCACATTTGTTATAATAGCTTGTAATTGTAGCTTTATTTTGCATAGCAGCGAATTGAGCTGTTTACAAACCGTGTTAATGGTAAACGTACTCTTTATAGTGTGGTCAGTAATTTATGGGTTATACGAATTTGGAGGAAGATTCGATAAAAATTCACGGCGAAGTTTAGCGACATGGAAAAAAATTAAATGGGCTGGTAGTACACCTATAGAAGTAAAACATTTCAAAAAGTTTGTATCAAGTTGTAAGCCACTCAAAATTTGTTTTAAGGGATACAGGAAAATTCAAAGGACTACTTTACTAACTATTATAAGAAGTGTTGCTGTTAACACATTTCGTATTGTAAAAATGCTAAAAACTTAAAATATTTTGTAAAAATAGTAAACAAGTCAATTAAGCATATTTATTTTGTCAGTTGTCTTGAACTTAAAAAAAATATCTTCAGTTTTTTTAACGAACAATTTTCCATAATAATTTGTTTATTGATTTTGCAGCCATTTGATTTATTTGACAGTTGGCTATATATTTTTGATAAATTATTTATAAACCATGCAAAAAGCCATGCAATATTTTTTCAATATCTATTAAAGTGGTACTCGACGTCACGTATCCACAATTTACAATACTGATTTTTTTTCACACCGCCACTCAAATACTGACCAAAAACACCAAAATAAATTACTATCCAAAACGTGTTACACACCATATTATAAGCCTCTCCATCTCAATTACTATAATAAGCAGAAGCACCACATAAATACTTGTATTACATAAACGTCTATGTCGATACCAAACTCGTGTCTGGTGTCCAGTAAAAACCAACTTTTATTCTGGACAAGTGAACAACTTGTTATTCGCTTGGCTGCGCATAAAAACACCTTTCTCAAGAAAAACCACAACAGGTGTTTCTTCATTAAGAAAAAAATATCGTAAGGTTTCATTATTTCAATTTGTGACAAACTTTAACTAAATAAAATATAATTTAAATATTAAAGCCCATTAAAAAAATTTAACCGCGTTTAAAATTCATTAATTTTGCCAGATTCGTCGTGTTCAACCTGTCGTGCAATTTTCTACACCAATTGGTTGAGTTTTACTACCGGTTATGCGGTTTCATGATTTCAGATTTATTTTTATTCTCACCTGCTTCCCTCGCAATTACACAAAAAGAACAATGGATCTCTTGAAAAATCTACTGAATTTCACACGATTACTAAATAAATACTCACCTCTCACCTGCCATTCACTTTTTCTGTCTACCTGTTTTTATTTTCATCGGCAAATTTTCAAACGAAAAAAAATCCCAGCAACTTTTAGATTTCACGAAAGGAAAACTGTGAAAATCTGTTTTTCTTCTATTTTAATTCCAGTGCCATTTTTATTTTAATCATAGTTTTTTCCATTCTAATTTGCAGTTTATCAAACTCTTCTCATCTTTGATGACCATGATCAAAATAAAATTTTATCCAGCCGGTTTTTTCGTACTTGAATTGATTTCAAGTTGAGTTGCTATTCAACTCTTCTAGAAAATTGTTCTATCGTTTTGATCTAAATAAATTTTTCCAG
This sequence comes from Entomobrya nicoleti, assembly GCA_034695465.1. Lineage (NCBI taxonomy): Eukaryota > Metazoa > Arthropoda > Collembola > Entomobryomorpha > Entomobryidae > Entomobrya > Entomobrya nicoleti. The sequence continues at coordinate 20,721 of JAQFZG010000696.1, forward strand.
CTGCTGTATATATTTTATAAGTATCTTTTTTAACGATCAAATTCGATACCAAACCGACTACCATCGACCCTATCTGCAAAGCTATTTTAGCATATGGGAAAAAAATCCAATCCAGATTGGCTTGATTTCAACTTGACAAAAAACGACCAGTTGAATAAATTTATTTGCCTAACATTTTCAATGCTACATTACATTCAACCCTTCTTAATAATCAGTACACATCCACAATAGCAGCATTGTAACCACATCATCATCATTTAGATCGTAATAACTTGATCACGACTTTTATTTCTTTGAACAGCCTAACAACGAAAATCTAAGGTAACTTACCTAAAGAAAAACCTGACATATTGCAAGATCCCCCTTTCTTTCAACTTGTAATCTAAATTCAATTTCGATTCAGTTCGATATAAAGATGCTCATCTTTACTGAATTGATAGTACACCTGATATATACAATACATATTATATAAGCATTTTACTAATATTCATTTCAAATGACGTACTTCTCGTGCAATTATCGTACTCAGTCTCGGTCATCAATATATTTCTCAGGCCCTATATGAATTTGCAGTTAACCTTAATGACTTTTTAAACGAGTGCATAATATGCATTGCGTAATCATTTCACAAAAAACGAGTATAAGTAATTACGGCTGTGCATCGGTTTTTGAACCGGACTAAATTCGAAATTAAGTACATAATATTTTGGTTGCATTTAAATCTTATCGTCGTCAAAATTCAGCAAATAAACGAAGGCAATTTTTTTCATTTAATTTTCTTACAATTAACAATTATTATATAATTTTTAAATTCGCTTGTATAAATTTTCCGTATACGGTTGGTAGTATGGCATGCAAATTTTTAAACAATGCAGTATTTCATATGTCCTAAGATCGTTTTTCATGAGTTGCACGCCAAAGAGAAATATAATCAAATAGAGAATTATATATTCACGAGAATCGCATGCATAGCACATTTCCCTTTTTATTTCCATCCCTTCAAAATATTTATGCATAAAAAACGGGTGCAAAAAACGAAAAAGGTATTTTATTCAAAACAAATATATTTTTACTCGTCGCTATTATTTTGCATTTTCCCAAACAATTTTAAATTTTCGAGTTCAAACTGTAAAACAAATACTTACACTACCATCATACCATAACAGTAGAAAAATACCTCCATGAAAAACCATAAAAATCTTAAGTGATGATGGAACCCCTATGAGAAAACTGTACTCTAGATTTTTTACTACTTATTATTCTTCTTCATCCACAATACTTACAATACACTTGTATTGCCTCCTCTAAGCAAAAAAGGATATCAAGCTGTTTTTATATTCACATCAGTGAAATGACTTTTTAGAATCTTGATCTGGTTATTTTTTATACCTACCTTCCTACTTACTTCTATTTGCTCAACCGTCTGTATCCTATCATTAATATCTTTATTCCAAGTAGTAATTTAGGCAGATTTTGATACCCACCAAAAACTCTATTTTGCATACAGCTGTTATTCTACACTATCTCCTACCATGGCTATTATTCTCCTAAGCAAAAAATATATAACAACTTTGTTTTCTTTTTCTAAATGGCTTTCAAGTCAGTCAATATTTTTTTTACCAAATTTTCTTCCTCTTTTTATTTTAGAAAATTATTAGTCACTTGCCAACTCACAAAGTCAACAATATTTCTTACAGTTTTTTCAACCCTCCAGTCTTTCTTCTAATTTCACCGTCATGCCTACCAAGCTGTAAAATTACACGGTCAGTTGGCTCGTTCTTCTAGTAACCGCATCACTTATATATTTCATCCCTTCAAATAATTTTAAGTGTCCGTCCTTCCACCTTTACAAATTATTAAACCCTTTTATATTCCATCTCTACCTGTTACATATATTCCATCTCTACCTGTTACATATATTCCCTTCACAAATCGGTTCCCTTTGTCTTAAGCTCGTTTTCACAGCTTACCTTACAATTTATACACCAATTCTTTTACACACAGGAGCATTCCTACCTTGTTAGCATCCCCATTATACCAACTGCTTTATCTTCCCAAATAGCTTATCATACCACCATACCAAGCAGACATTCAGTTCCCTAAAATATTCAACCCTTGCATTTTTAGCCACCACTCTCATTAATTCCAAAAGACAATAAAAAATTCTTAATGCCGTCTTATCCCCACACCAAAATACCTACACTATATTCTATATACTTCCCATTAAAAACACCAAAGTGCTATTCAATAAAGATAAAAAAGTGTGCATACTTCAGCACCAGCACCATATCTTCTCGCCTCTCTTAACCATTTGATTGTCATTATCTCATCTCATCCATCCATACTAGTACACACAGTAATTTTTACAAGCTATCATTACATATTACTCCAAAAACACATCACACACTGCAGTCCACTGACCAAACCAAAAGTGCATTGAATCATTGTTGCATTACACGTATATAAAATTGATACTTGTTCCTTGACCAGGCTTCTCTCTGGCTTGTTTTTTTTGTTGGCAAAAAAATCTTACCTTTATTCTCCTTTACAGTTCGTTTACGTTTTTCACAAAGCTGGTTTCCTTTTTTTCAAGCTGATCATGATTCAACATCCCTATTCATCTTCTCATCTTCTTATATTTTTTATCCATCAGCCATCCAACTTACTATCATTTGTAATATTATAGCATTACCTACAGGTTTACAGAAGCATAAACTTTTTTGATAAGGTTACGACTACATATATATAAGTTGCTATACTAAAATACAGGCTTTTCGTAAAACTGATGATGAGATGGGGAGAGAACGATGATATGATATGATCTGGCTAGTCTTAAGATTCAACGTCTTTTAAGAAGGTGCATGAACCATTAAGCTTGAAAATGCACTGCACTGCAAGCAAACCAACAATACAAATTTTTCAACCAGCCAGCAAGCCAACCAACCATCCACATAATATTTTTCTTCCTCTAAACAACCCATTATCCAACCAGGTAAAAAGGTTCGTATATTCGTTCGTTCGACTACCTTTTATTCCCGTTGCCAACAAACAACCCAACAATCAACCCATGAAACTTCCATATACACTAAATGTATATACATCGGTGTTTTCGCATACCTTTACATGTTATAACTAATATTCATTCTGAAACTCAACTCGTATCTTGGTAACACAACCCAAGCCATAACTACTCAGTCCTTTTTTCATTGTTGATGTTGATGCACCACAAACAATGAAGAAAAAACACATTACACATTACTACTTGTAAACTAGCTAGGAAGGAAAGAGGAGTGAGTTTTTTTTACCTCGGCTCTGTTGTCAATGTACTTTACTTTTAAAATACACACACCATAAAATATTTTTTTGACCATTTAGAAATTTTTCCCCTGGAAAAAGATATATAACGTTAAGGTATAGCAATACAGTGTATTAGACATAAACACTAATATTGCTAGAAGCACTTCTGGTGTTTTATATTTTTCTACCTTAAAAAGTACAACATGTGCTGTGGCCAATGTTTCTAAGTTGCTATGATTCACATTTCTTACTTTAGTCAACACAAACAGTGCACGCACTGTGTAAAGAGGAAAAAAGGGTCCTTTTAGAAAAAAATATTGTACAACGAACGAATACAGTTTAAAAATTTTGGTGAATGGCTTTGAGCTGCTGCTGAGATTTGTTTGGTTTAGTTTGAGTGCCCAGTGAGTACTTGTCCCGTGTTGATAATGTGTCTTAGCTTGTAAGAATGTGAAGCCAAAGCATTCGAATTTTCATTTGAGAAAAAAATTGAAATATAATCTTCTATTTTACTTTTAAGATGACTGGGAAGATCAAATACATTTATGTCAAGAGAAAACGATCTCTGGTGTGACCTAAAGAATAATATATTTTCTGGATGTATTCGAAGTTGACAAAAAAGACAGGATACTTTTTTAAATGAAGAAGGAGGAGGTTTTTTTTACAAAGGAGATTGAAAGTGAATACCTTGTGGAATTTTTAAGGTAGTGAATTCTGGAATCTCAAGGTGGTCTCTTTTTTTTCTGGAGACAGTTTTTTTTATTTAATATATCCAATAGTGTACTAAATATGTGTATATATGCTTATTGTATATTAGTGTTGAATTTAGTGACCTTCGAGAGAAATATGAGCTATCTCAAAAGATAAATGTACTCCGGAGGATTTTGACACACTTGGGTGCTTGGATTTCAAGAAATATCGATAGTTATGATCTTTTCGTTTTTTATTACTAGAAACTTTATAGTATTCTTGGAAGATAATTAAAGTGATTATAAAAAGCATGTAGCATATATACATGCATTTATGTGGGTTTTAATGCTGTGAAAGTTATTACACTTGTTTTTTTTCGTAACGAGAGAAGAAATTAGCATTGTGACTTGTTGTGAAATAAATACATATATATTGCTGTGTGATTGTGAGATAAGTGCAGAAAAAAGTTGAACGCAAATGCAGTGCAAATGCCACTTGATTCCAGTAACAAAAAGGAAACCAAGTCAAGTTTTTTTTAAACGAGTGTATGTGCATTTTGGATATATTTCATATTGAAGTATGAATATAAATTAATATCGTGTTTTGGTCCGTGTGAAAACAGGTAAATATTTTAATTGTACATCTTTTAATTTTAATAATAATAGTATTTTCTGAGAAAACAAATTGGTATTAAGTTTAATAAATAAATTGCATTCTTTTCATAAGATTCATTAAATTTGAAATGAAATTTTATTTGTAACTGTCGTCAATCATACCCAAATTTATCTGTTGATCTATTTTTATTACGAAAGTCTCTCTAAATCAAAAACATTTTATCCGTTTCTTGTTTCTACTGAGCCATGAAAGTCGACATTCGATATCAATAACGATGAAATTTATATCTGTCAGCTATAAAAACCACAATACATACGTACATAAATATATCCAGATTGGAAATTTGAGATATAGTGTTAAAACAATAAACAATCCTACACTCTATATTTTAAGCTCTGCTCTTTTAAAACAAAACAAAATGTTTTATGGATGTGTTGACTTTCAACAAGTGGCAGGTTAGTACCTATTTTTGTTGTTTGCCCGAAAGCAATACAAGACTGCAAGGCAGTTTTTCAGTTTGTTTAGCATATCTACATATTATTGTGTCGAATAACCACCCTTAAAAATATTTTTTTATAAAATTTGATGTAGAGTGAAGGTGATGTGTAAACGGGAGCAAAATTAATTCTCGGGAGGGCGCAAAGTAATCTCCTTTGATTTCAAATAAATATTTTCACTGGACGCTCATTCTCGTAAAAAAATTGAAAGAAAATATTTACACCATCTAACAGATGTACAAAATATAAGGTTTCCTCTTTTTTCCTTTTTGGCCCATATAGATCCTTAAGTCACCAGAGAAATAAAAACGAATAGAAATAATAATATGCTTACACACAATAATATTCAACCATCATTACTTATCTTGAAAAATACCTGTGGAAAGGTGCACGGTCCATATATGGCTTTTATACGTCTACGGGATACCTTAATCCATTTCCTTTAGGAAATATTTAAGGCTTCTTATTCTTTGGCCTATTTGAGAAAATACCAGCCGAACAAAACACAATGGGATATTAGACAAGATATAATATATATTTTTGTGAAGGTGAAGGGTTTCCTTTCCTTTTTATTCTATGTTCTAATATACATTGCTAGGATATATATATGTATACTTATATGTGTAAAATATATTTATGCTTTGTTGTTGTTTCCACAAAAAATAATTTTACTGTATTCTTACCTGAGCAGTTTCATTCGGTAAGTTGCAAGTCAAGGTGTGTGTGTGCTTGTGCGGTGAGTATTGATGATGTTAAGTGTGAGTGCCCTTTACTTTTATTTGAAAAGGAAGTTTCCTAACTCAAAAAAATGTGCACGCAAAGTTACTCTTGAAAGTCGGTACCTTTTTATTCAATTTTTAAGCCAAAAAAATTGTAAGTGTCGGTTTATTCTTTTCAAGAGCAAAGTAAAATAATAAGTGGTTAGTGGTAATTGTTTAAAATATTTTCATTTTATTTGGGAAGGAAAAGTAAAATGCATTGTTATTAAATTGTGTGCAAGTCTTTTTAACTAGCCAAAAATATATAAAGTGACGTTTTGTGCCAGAAATGTAAGCTTTATTGAATTTTGAAAGTTTTTTGAGAAAATTGTATGCCGTTTTAAAGTAAAATTGTAAGTTTTACAAATAATTATTTATTTTAACACTTAAAACGTAAGTTTTCGTTAAATACATGAAGTGAAAATATGTGAAATTAGTATGTCACGTCGTTTAAGAAAAACAAAAAGTCATTTACAAAAATTCTAAATTACACACCAGCTTGTCCACCTGTCAAACTCAATTTTGTGCTTGAATATCTCTGCCATTTGTAAAAAAAATATATTAGAGATGGGTTCGGCCTTTATACACGACAACATGTGATATGATATATGTGACATGATCATCTAATAATTATGAGTTATTGACAATAAACGTGGCAATTTGAGTCAAGTCTGATGAGATGAAATGGCAAATGGCGCTTTGTTTTGCTGTTGACTTTTGTATGTCAAATACACACGCCTTAATAAATATATTTTTTGAAGTGTAAGCTATACTTATCGGGTTTATATACCTGTTAATGTATGCGATATTCGATGATATGTTCGAGACTTTGATTAAAAATGTGTGACACGATGTTTAAGTCAACAGGATTTTTTTGGTGAGAGAATACATTGTTAAGTGATGCTAATATTTTCGCTACCTGTAATCTCATCATCATCAATTTCACTCTGAGCTGAGCTGAGCACCCAGAAAATATATATTCACCCAACAGCACCAACAAAAATCTCAATACAATAAACAATCTCCCAACTTTTTAACCCTTTCTCTTCTGCATACAAATGAGTCGTAGTCAAGTCAGCAGGTAAAATAGTCAAGGTAAAAACCCGCTAGTTTATTTTTTTCTGATTGCATATTTTTCTACTTGATCTCATCTCACCTTGTTGAAAAAAGTATGTGCTCGCTTCAAGCTAAAAACTTAACGTTCACGTTAGCTCACGAGCATTTCATTATATTTCGACCACACCAAGTCACATTTTTCAAATTTAAAATATAAAAGGGTTATCAATCACATAACATTTTATAGTAAAAAAAGGAGCACAATTTTGCAATTTTTCAAACCGATTTTTCTAAACCCTCAAAAAATAAATAGTTAAACTTAAACGTCCCTCTTTAAAAACTTTTTGTTTTGTTTTAAATTTTTATGTTTTACAAGTGGCGTCGTAAACTTACAAAAATATAATATTGGTCGTCATAAAGTACACAAGCAGTTAACATACTTGTAAGAAATGGATATATATGTTAGCATGCCTTCCCATTTATCATCACCGGCAAATATTTCGAGGCTGAAAGCCACATGTGGCCAAACCCTTTTTTGTACCGATTGC
>JAQFZG010000697.1:0-28175 GCA_034695465.1 Entomobrya nicoleti
CTTTATGGTGTACCATCAGTTTCACTAAAACTTTTAAAAACCACTGTTTAAGACGTTAAAAGTAGCACAATTATAAAATGATATTTACGGTCTTCCGTCCTCTCCCGTGCCTGGATCAACAATGCCATTCCTACAGCACACACGCAGCCTCCTGACTCACAAGCAACGCACTTTTTTGTACTTTAAACGTTTCTTTAAACAGGCAGTTCTCTCCCGCTATCCTGGCCAACTCCAGAGTAATCAATCATCTTCCCCCAATCGACAGTGATGTCGATGATGGAGGAAGACGATACATAATACTACTTATTTACATTGAATGGTCGTTGCTACAGTATCTAATTTTTCTACAAAATTCACATCTGACTTTCATAAGTCGTGATTTTACATTTTTAAATATTTCAAACGTCAGTTACTACAACCATTAAACATAATATCAGAATATCACAACACCAAGCTATTTAAAAATCATACCTAAAAACTATTTTTTAAACTTGTATTTATTTTTTGTAAAAACCTTGGCATAAGAACTAATTAGGTTCGATATGATTTAATTCAAATTTTGTCGAAGAACAATTCTACAAAATCAAAACTTTATTTCTACAAATAATTACTTTTCTTGTAATTTTAAACACTCGAGTTTGATTAGCAGTAATTTAACTTCAGGTAGCTTAATTAATTTCATACATGGTTTGAATGAAATAAAGTAACCAAAATATCATGGCATATCACAAGATCTTTGAATTAGTAAATCAAGCCACGCGACATTTCACTACCCGATGCCAAAATCATGATGATACCGGCTTCTATACTGCAACACGCGCCTAAGGAGCTCTCTTTCCGAAGCAGTGTAGCCTCTGCTCCATGGATACGACGAGTAACCAGGATGCAAAGAATCGCCATAATCATCATCCGACTCCAATTGTTCTTTAGTAGGCGTAGCTGAAGGAATTATTTGATTGTGTACAAAATCAATCTTCCTGTCATCCTCAGAATGTACTGGAGATCCAACCAACTTGTAAATCACAAGAAATGCGAAATCGTTCGTGGTCAGTATATTTTGTCGAGAAGTCACCTTAATTTGGTTAGGACATGAATGTGATGACGATGATGATGATAAAAGTGACGACGAATTTTTCTCCGGGAAATTGACATGTTCCTTCCAAATCCACGATCCATACCGGTTGCTTTGCATTACAGTGCTTATCGGCCTCGTTGAATAGAAGCTTATTGAATCATAAACACATTTTCCCAATATTTGACCAGAGTCTCTTCTGAAAACTCCCATTGTCCAGTTGACATTCGTGGGTATTGGTGCAGTTGTCACGTGAACAGGATTCGTTACACTGTAGGCAATCACGTGTAGCTGCTTTCCAGGACTATGATCATGCTGATTACTCCAATCATACAAGAAACGACCAGATTTAGCGTCAGAGTGACGTAAACGGTACTCAATTAGCTCATCATCATCCCCAGAGGTACTATTTCCAGTTTGGTCATCATTTCCCCAAAATTGTAGAAGAAATCCTGTTCCATTTGAATTGTTTTCACTGGGGCGAAATGAGATTACCAATAATGAGTCGTTAAAAACTTGCTCATTGTTTACTCCTATACCGCCTCTAAAAATTTAAGTACAAATTACTGGTTAGTTATATGCGGCTCTTAAATCTAATTAGTAAATAAAGCATTTTTTGTTAAATACCTTCTGCTTACTAAGCCCACTGAGTCATCTCGCAACATTCCACTATCAACGTCTATTGAACTTGCAATGAGAAAGTTGTATCTGTCTCTTGAGGTAAATCCGTCTCTCAGCACTTTGATCGTAACGCTTGTACTATTCGGAGAATGAAGTAGCCATATACAGTGTTCACCTTTGTTAAGCAAGTCACCTTCCCGATCATTTGTTAGGCTGGATTTGTATCTCAAAATGCCCCGTTTCCCAATGATAACCCCACCACATCGGTTATCTAAGAAAATTACAGTTGGAATTCAGGTCAAAACTATATTTCAAATATTTAAAAAAACTTTTTTTTACTCACTTTCCATTTTAATTACGCTCGTGTCACTTTCCGGAACATCTAAAAATAATTTCAACATAAAAAAAATTAAACTTTTTTTATAATTATTTGAAATTAAATTTTATCAAATTACCAACCTTGAACCCAAGAGAAATTCATTGTCGAGTTATTTACACGGTTATCATCTTTCGTTGTCTTTAAAATTAGTATGGCTATTCCGTCTACATTTTTCAGTACAACTTTTCCTTCGCTATTACATTGGCTACTGTTAACTTCTCTACGTAGTGGATAATGGTCAGTTAAAGTTAACACGGTAAAATTTTCCTGAACGCAGTCTACTCCACCAATTGACGAAACTGACGTTTGATTAAATTCTAAATTCATTCCAAAAATGTAATTAGGAGTTCCAAAACCTCCCCTCGTTGTTGATGGTAAACTTGGTACAAATACAAAAATTTGATATAATGTATCATAAAAATCAGTTATTACAGGAATAATATTCATTTCTCCTGAATTTTCCCTATAAAAATTATATTTCGTGGAGATTCCATTTTCAATGATATCAGCTTGATCACTTTCGCTATTCCGCGTCCGCCCCCGCACTTCCCAGTTGATCATAAACCCTGAATATGATACTGCAGAGTCCGAGTAAAATATCAGATAAACTGGTGTACTTATCGCTGTGTGATTACGCGTATATTCTGTAAATTTCTGAACTCTATTAAGTTTCGGTGGCGTTGAGGTCATGTTGAGCTCCATAATATAAACATAGTCATAAACGGGCATTTCAGAAGCGGATGTCAATGAGCCATGACTAAAATACAAGTCTATCTGATCTCCTGGATTTTGTGGGTGTATCACCCAAACACAGCGTTCCCCGTTTCGATAAGTGCTGGCATATTTGTAGTAAATTACTCCAGAGGTACCACTTAACACGCTTCCACATGTGTATTGGGTGGTGGACAAACCATAACCATAATATCTGTAGGAGGATGGATACTGAGTTGCTAAAAATGAAAAGAAATAGATTGAATTTTTTTAAAAGTTTTTTTTTGCAATAAATGCATTTTAAATGTAAAGTAATTATACATGTTTACCAATTGTCCAGGTTAAATTAAATGGTAGTTCAGAATCAAAAGGCTTTGTAATTAAAATTACAACTGATTTTCCCAAGCTGGTTAGTAAATTTGTTGAAACTGCTTGTGCCGAATTGTCGCATAAACTGCATATGTACCAAATAAATATCAAACTAATTTAATTTACATGTTGTCATTAACTAATTAATTAACAATTAATTTTTACATACTTTTCCAGTAAACTTTGATTAGTAGAATTGTCCAGCAAATTGTTTATTTGAAATACAGCTATAAAAGAATTAGCTGAGCACTTTTCCTTATCCCAGTTCATTAATAAATGAAGTTTCGATGTAAAATTGGATATTACAATGGAGTCAACCTCCAAAGAAAACTTTTTGGAGGAATTATTCCTGTGAAAATCTTGATATCCTAATTGTTGTGTAGTTTCGAAAATGGGATTATTATAAATTTTGTGAGCAAATGAGGTATCCCTTTGTACCCGCTGTCCATAGCTTTCATAATGAAATTCAAAGGGTCCATAGTAGTCATAACTGTTTTCAAATGAGAGCACAACGTATATCAGCGGTCCTTTAAAGGAATATGTTAGTTTGGTTCCTTGAACTAATCTGGAAAATTGCACAAAAAAAAATACATGCTATCGCTATACATTCGTTTTCGCATGACTATGAAAACATTACTTGGAACATGGAATGGAACAACGCTTACTTTGTTACTCTTGTTTGGAAAGCTGATTGTTCTTTTAGAATTTCCACTACGTATGAATCTACTCGGGGTGGAGACGTGCCCATATATGTTGCAGGTATTTTAGTAGTTAATTTTATTAGAGAGTGGTAATTAGCTTGAATTATCCAAACACAAGAAGACTTTAGAGTTTGGGAGGATGGTCGGGAAAATGTGACGTAACCGGATTGTGCGTGCAGAACTTGTCCACATGTATTATCTTCAAAAAATACGCATGCATAATTAAATTGAAAATTAAGTTAGAAAATGTAAAAGTTAAATGATTTTTTTTTCAACTGTAAATTCTGACTTGAATAGATAAATGCCTGCTCGTTAGGATCAGGTTGCACTGAAAAATTAAAAATAGCTTATCAATATTTATTCTAGAAAAAAAATAAAAACTTTAACATTTCAAATGGGTAATTAAAGTAATGGTTACATATTATACTAACCAGTGTACTTTATTTGATCCAGTAAATTACTGTGGTTAGATAGCTGGTTTTCTAAAGATGTGAATTCGTTCTCAAGGTCTTCCAAGATCGCTGCTTGATCTTGAAGAGATTCGCTTAAATGATCATTGCTGGATTCAGCTTTAGTGATTTCATCGTTTAGGCTTTTTACTGAGCTTTCCAACGAGGAGATCTATGAAAAATTGAAAGAGTAAAACTTTGACATGCAGTTATTGAAAACTTTTTTTTTATGATTTCATACCTTATTTTGCATTTCCGCAACAACTTTGCCACCATATTGTGAAGGTTCCTTATCAAATGTGGTTTTAATGCTATCATGAAAATTTAATCATTGTTAGTGTTTTTAGTGCTCCGTTTAATTACATAAAATCTAAAGTAGTTTTAAGATGTAGACTTGTGTAAGGATGGTGAATCTTAGGTTTAATTACCTTCTTGGTGATCTTGAAACCACATTATGGTGTTGATATGATGAACAAAAATGAACAATTGCCAAACAAATCGAAAGCTTAACAATCAAACTGGAATTGGACACCATTTTTATTTTCAATTCCATTTTTTACTAGATATTTTTAAATTATGTTGTTTCCATCAGTTAAAATAATTTCTCTTAATTATTTTCACGCATGCACGTACGCCCACGACGATGCAGGGCAAACTTTGTCGTGATTTATGCAAATGCTCATGTTTTTACTTATGATGACAAGCCAATTTATTAACTAATGTACTTCTTAGTAAACATTTAAAACCTTCCATATGATGATGATTACATAAAAATAGATCAGTTAATTATTTTTGATGAATTAATGCGGATTGAGGAGCTCAAAATGTATAATGCTTTTAATGACTTTTATGTTCAAAAACGCATTCAGTGAAATTGAGATATTTTTTTCAATAATCGTTTACCTTCCAAGAACTGTACAAGTTATCATAAAGATAATAAATCAATGAAAGAGTAATATAAATCAACAGTCATCAGAAATTGTAAACAGCCTTCTCAAAAACCATTAAATGTTCCAAGCCATAAAGCTTTTTTAAATGAAACGTAAAAGCATTGGACTGACCTTTGCCATTAAATATGCATGTGCGTGCACAAAGTCAAGTGAAATTGGAAGTAAGCATAATATATTTGAATGAAAGAAACTCAATTATCTTAATACTTTAATCATTTAAAGTTATTTGCAGTTTGCAACATTTTTTTGTAACTCTTTGTTTACCTTGGTTGCTTGCGTGTGTGTGGGTGGATATATGGAACATTCGATCATGTGGAAATCAGCTTTGAAGGAAAAAGGAGGCAATCGGTTTTGTGTGTTATTTGTGTGCTAACAACCTAACTTGTGTGCAAGTTTTAATGCATTTTAAGTCAACTTGTCATTATTTTTCAAGGTTCAAAGTTCAATCTGAGTCATCACATTTAATTGTATCACAAGTTTATCAAGTCAGTGTTTAATATAAGTTTTGCTAAGAAATCTAATCAAAATGATAAGGCCGATTTCATTAAGATCAATCCCGATTTGGGCTTTAAGTAGAGTTAGGGCATCATCATCCTCATCAGTGTTCTCTGTATTTTCTAATTGTGGAAGAGATCTACAATTACAACAGAGACAGCAGTTAAGTAAGCGATTAAATAGTTTGTTAACTTCATCATCATCGTCGTGGTTTTCCTCGAAGTCATCACCCCCACCGACGCAAACTAGTGGACAGGAAGTGAAAGATGGAGAAGAAAGTAAACGAGCACCTGATTTAAGGGGACCTTCTAGTGAGGAGGGGCTAAGGGAGTACAAGACTTCTTTTGGAAAGGATATATTTTTGGGAAACTTTGATATTGATCTGTTAACATTTCCTGAGGTTTTGGAGAAGGAACAGCATGAAACCCTTCACGAGATGCTGGGCCCCATCGAAAGATATTTTGATGAGAAAGGTAACTAATTTGTGAACAGACTCAACCTTATAATATTTAACTTATCTCCTTATAAATTATCTCCTCCTAACTTATAAATTAAAAGGACAATTATAATTTATTTTCGTTTTCCAGTTGACTCCAAGAAAATCGACTCCGATGCCAAAATCCCTGAAGATGTCCTCCAAGGCATTAAGGAACTCGGCTTGTATGGTCAACAAGTTCCCCAAGAATATGGCGGTTTGGGCCTCAACGCCACTGAATACGCTAGGTTACAAGAAATCATATCATTAGATGGCTCCATTGCTGTGACCCTTGCAGCCCATCAAACGATCGGATACAAGGGGGTCCTCTTGTACGGAAATGAATCACAAAAGCAAAAGTATTTACCTAAATTGGCTACTGGAGAAACCGTTGCAGCATTTGCACTAACGGAACCTTCCAGTGGATCGGACGCTGGATCTATTAAAACTAAAGCTGAGCTGTCCAGGGATGGATCGCATTGGATACTGAATGGAAATAAAATCTGGATTTCTAATGGAGGAACTGCTGATTTCTTTACTGTGTTTGCAAGAACTGCGGTAATTAAAATAGTAAAACAATGAAACTAATTTTATATTTGAATTGTGTTACAATTTTAACTTTGTGTGTAACTTTTTAAAGCATGAAAACGTTGACGTTAAAGCTTCCAAAGCTATATCAGCCTTTCTTGTGGAACGCGACTTTGGTGGAGTAACCAACGGAAAACCTGAAGACAAGCATGGTATCCGAGGTTCCAACACGGCTGAGGTTCACTTTGAAAATGTCAAAGTTCCTGCAGAAAATTTGCTGGGGAATGAAGGTGACGGTTTCAAAATCGCCATGAATATCCTGAACAGTGGACGCTTCAGTATGGGTAGTGCTGGAGCTGGCTTTCTCAAAAAGCTAATGACCGTAGTTGCAGACCACGCTATCAACCGTAAACAATTTGGAAAGCCTTTAGCCGAATTCGGAATGATTCAAGAAAAGTTTGCCAAATTGGCAACAGACATTTACGTAATGGAAGCCATGGCGTATACAACAGCGGGTTTGATCGATGGCGGGGAGTATCAAGATTGTGCTCAGGAAGCAGCCATGGTTAAAATATTTAGTTCGGAGGCAGGTTACAACGGAATTAGCGAGTGTCTTCAAATTTTGGGAGGAATGGGCTACATGAAGGACTACCCAGTAGAGAGGGCCTTGAGGGATGCCAGGATCATGTCAATTTTCGAAGGAACCAATGAAATTTTAAGGTTACTAGTCGCTCTGAATGGATGCAAGCATGCGGGACAAGGGCTGAAGGATCTTGTGAGGAAAATGAGGAACCCGTTTCAAAACCCAAATCTAATTTTCCAAAAAGTTATGCAGAGGCGTCACCAAATGAATGACGAGCCAAAACTGAATTTATATCTCAATAGATATCTTCACCCGAGCTTGGAGGGCCCTGCACAGAAGTGCCTTGAGTACAGTACTTTGAGACTACAGTTTGCCGTGGAGAGTCTGCTGGAGAAACATGGTGCCAAGATTGTAGATCAGCAGATGCACTTGAAGAGATTAGCTAACGTGGCTATTGATGTTTATGCAATGACTTGTGCTTTGAGTAGGGCTTCAAGGGCTTACTGCATTGGATTAAGGGGGGCGCAAGTTGAGGTCCAAATTGCTGAATTGTTTTGTATAAAAGCTACACAGAGAGTTAGGTATAATGTGGAATGTATGTTGGGGGGGCCTGAAAGAAGTGGGGATATTTTGAAGGAGTCAATAGCTGAGGAAATTTTTAAACATAAGGGATATCCCTGTGAACATCCTTTGGCAAGGACCTTCTGGTAAGATGATTAGATGATAAGCTCAAACAAAAATGAGAAGAAGCTTGACTTGATAAATAAGTACGGTTACCAAAAATGTTTTCTAAGTAGAAGTAGAACCATGTGATTTCAAGATAGTAAATTGATTTACATTTTGTAATAATTATACTTTAATGAACCATAAAATAAAAAATAGAATTACAAGAAATATTAACAAAAAATGTTAAAATATTTATTTAAGATTAATTTGTCGGTGGTCGGTGGGTGGCATGCTTATTTTGAACCTCCTGAGTAAATCTTGACAGTACGATCCATTGATGTGCTGGTAAGCCATTCCGCATCTTGTCCAAATCTGATCCCAGTAGCCATAGCAGTATGTTCATTGAACACTTGGATTTCATTCCAAGACTTACATCCATAAATCCTTACATCACTTCCAGCCAATCCCAAATAAGATCCACTGTAGTCAAAGGTAACATCAGTGATGTTGAATCCTTCGTCCATTTGAATTGTCTTGAAATTCTTGAGTTTTCGCAAGTCCCATAGCTTTACAGAGCAATCTTCGGCAGCGGTGGCTAAATAGTAGCCATTTTCTGAAAAGGCGATTCCAGTGACGGGGCCCTGATGGCCGGTGAAGGTTGCAACATTTTGTTGATCCTTCAAATCCCAAATTTTCACGTCTGCTGACAAGGTGCCTGTAGCGAAGATAAGACCGTCGGGATGAAATCTAGCTGAGGTTAGAGCTTGTTCCTCGTCGCCCAAGACTTTCGCGAAGATTGCTCCAGTTCGAAGGTCAACGAATGACCAGTACTGATCCATTGAGGATAAGAGTAAATAGTCGCCAGTGGCGTGCAAAGATAAGCCAGTGATCGTACTCTCGTGAGCCCTGATAACTTGAATACATTGAGAAGTGGGAATGTGCCAGACCCGCGCAGTGTTGTCCATTGAGCCACTCATCACAATTTGATCATATGGATGACAGGAAACTTGCATGACTTTCTTGGTGTGACCTTTCAAGGAAGCGACAATTTGTTCTGTGGACTTGTTGAAGACAGTGACAGCCTTATCATTTCCTCCAGTGACAATAATATCTTTGTATGTGTCCAGACACATGATTCCTGGAGAACTCGCACTGTGTAACCCTGTATGAGAGGCGGTGACTGTGTAGGCCTTGATGTCGTCAGGAGTTGAGAGACTTGGGGGGACGCTCTTGGCTTTACGTTTTCTTTCTTGAGTAAGAGCGCCAGCTGTATCTTGAAGCTTTTGAATTATTTCTTGGTTAATTCCAACGACTTCCATGGATGAAGATGTGGACTCGGCAGGTACTGCTTGGGCGGACCCAGACATGGAAGGAGCAATTTGCTGTTGGGGCTTCAATGTTGCTAGGGCTTCTCGAGCAGCGCTGACCTCTTTAGTGAGACGGGCGATCACACGACAAGCAGCGTCATGTTGGTACAGTGCGTGGGATAACTCTTGGCGTGCCGTTTGAAGTTGTTGCTTCAAAGTAAAGCTGTTAATTAAATTTAAATAATAAATTTTATTTTAAATTTAGCCTTAGTTTATAGTAAGGAAGATGAATTGTTTTCAAATTATAAATTAGCCTTCACAAACCTGTACAACATGACAGCATCCCATTCATCCTGCAAAGACTTCAAAATTCCAGGAATACTTGTGTGCGTGGGTGGTTTAGCTTTCACAAACGCTGGTGTCTTCACCTCAATAAGCTGGTCAATTTCCAGTGGCTCCCCGTTCACAGGATCCTTATTCCCATTTTCATTAATAAACTTCTCGATGAGGCGTCGCTCATAGACTGTTCCCGACACTGGAGAAATGACTGGTACTTCTGGCACCTCATTCGATACTGCAAGGCAAACACAAAGATAAACATATTAATTTTTAATTATCCTAAAATATATTAATACTTTAGTAAATGTAATTACTCTAGATTGAATTTAATGATGATGTTTTGATAAGCTATTGATTCCACTTACTTGAACAAACAAGCGACATGATGATAGCACTATTAACTTTATAACTTTATCCAAAAAATTCTTTGACTTAATCAGACACGATACTTCACAAGAAATTATACTATTAACCCTACTTACTGATGTGTGCATACAATAGTTATTAAATTAAACAAACAATTAAAAATTCCTGCTTGCTCAAGAGTAAAGATTCTGGTTTGGGTCCAAGCCGAGGAATGAGCTTCAGGCTTGAAGGCCGGCGTACCAAAAGCGTAAAAAGTGATTATTTTAAACCCCCTATTTTACCGCTAATACCCAGAAAGTCATAGAGTATTGGTGTATGTATTTGTTTTGCATGTTTTGACCATACACCTTCTTATCAGCTGTCAGTCAGCCTATTTTGTTTACCAACAAACCAAACAAGTTCAAGTGCATCTCTAGCAGTATATTATACTTGACTGTCAATTAAAATGTGTTTGTAGTTTTAATTAACATTTAAAGTCAGTGTGCAATTTAGATTGTTTAGTATGGAAGTGAGCACTGCTCTTAAATTTGAAGAAGAAGAAGGAGGTGGAAAAGTGGATGAGGATGACGAGGGTGAAAAGACATGTCAGAATGGCAAAGAGAAAAGTATGAAAATGGGCGAGGGTGAAGGTGAAAGTGAAGAAGCAATTAATGGAACGGATAATGATGATAAGCCTTATGAGGCGGTTATCAAGTTGAGTCCAAGTGATGTGGAAATGAGTGATGAAAGTGAGGATGATGATGGAGGAAAAGATAAGGAATCTGAAGATTCTGGAGGTGGTGATGATGAAGATGGTGTTAAAGTTAAAAATGAGGTGGAAAGTGAAGATGACTACGATTCTTCTAGTGGAAATTCTGAGTTGGATGGTTACTCATCTGCTTCCTGGGATGGTACTTCAGATGATGAAACTAAACCGAAAAGAAAGAGGTCATCAGTTAAAGTGAAAGTTGAAAAGGAAGTCGTGGAGGATGAAGAAGAAGAGGACCAGGTTAAAAAGAAAAAGAAGGTTGCTGTAAAGAGAAAGGTGACTACTGGTTCCCCAAACAAACCAAAGAGACCTAGGGGTCGACCTAAACAGCCAAGACGATCAGGTGTTCCTGACGATTATACAAGTGAAGAGGATGTGGATGGTGGGGACAAGAAGCCAGTGCTCAGACAGGGCAGTGGATATCCTATCGAGTTTAAATTGAAGGTTTTGAAGTATGCGGATACTCATTCTAATGCGGCCACAGCGGAAAAGTTTGGACTGAATGCGAAAAGGATTAGAGATTGGAGAAAGACGAAATTTAAAATAGGTAATTAAAAAAAGACATAAGGTATCATTAAATTAATATGAATTCTTTAACTGATTACATTTAATTTATTTGCAGAGGAAGAAAGCAAGGGATCCTGGAAAAGACGACCGAGGTCGGATGGGTACACTGTTGAAGAGAAATTACAAGCTGTGGCGTTTGCACTGGAAAGGTCTACGGATGAAGCTAGATTGCTGTATAATGTTGACCGAAGGACAATAGAAAAATGGAAGTCTAAAAAGGCACAATTAGAAGCAAGAATGCAAAAGGGTAATTTTTTCATTATGATTTTAATTCAGCTCTTTGCCGTATACTTTGATCGACACTTTATCTGTTGCGTTAATGTATGTGCCACTCATATGAGAAAAATATATTGCACATCAAAATCACACAACTAAAAATATTCTGAAGTAACTATTCCCAAATTAAATATATATATATATATATATATATATGATGGAAGATTACGAAATGTTAAAACTGGCCATTTTATCATCAGATCCAACATACATTGAATATTTATTGGAACTTAAATACCATATCGTCACCACGAGTATTTTTTTGTAGTTTTTCTATCTCGTCCTCAATTTTTCCTTACCATCAAGTTGTTACGTATACGCTTACACGGTACCATTAGATTCCAGTTAAAAAAAAGGATCAAGTGCCGTGATAATTCTTACATAATGAAAATTATTATTTTACTTTAAAGGTGAAGGCAGTTTTATTCGAAGAGTAGGGTCTGGGAGAAAGCCAAGATACACGCAAATTGAAGAACATCTTCGTGACTGGATTGTAGGATTACGATTAAAAGGCCTTGTTGTAAATAATAGAATGATTCTCACCAAAGCCAAACAACTCATGGAACAAGATCCTGCAATGCAGGATCTACCGGTTCCTAGGACAGGTACTTGGGTTATTGGATTTTTGAAGAGACAAAATTTATTTGGACTGATTGGAACTACACTTGGTCATGAAGATCCACGTAAGTTACAGATTGTATAAACATTTTGTTTCTCTGCAAATTATAATTCAAGTTATTTATATTTTAATTCATCTTTCTTTCAACAGAGGAAATATTAAACGCTGAACTAAAAACTGGAGAGTCAGACTTACAAAGTTTAGCCGAAAAAATCGTCGAAATTCCTGAGAACCCCAACAAACGCCACCGTCGCACAATCAGCCTCGACGACAAAATGAACATTATCCGAAGGATAGAACAAGGAGAAACTCAAGGAACCGTTGCCAAATCTCTAAAAGTCGCCACTTCCACAATCCAAACAATATGGAGCTGCCGAAATGAAATTATGCATAAATTTGCAAATCCCAAGTCAAAAACGAGTGATGCCCGTGTCTGGAAAATGTACGGTGTAATCGGCGCCGCACTCCATGACTGGCTAGAACAAAACTCTGCCAAAATTCCAAAAATTGACTGTACAACTTTAATGGAGAAAGCTATTCAACTAGCTGAAACCTACAGATTATCTAGTTTTACCGGTGGCCATGCTAAACATTGGCTTAGAATCTTTTGCAAACGGCATAATTTAAATGATGCTTTAATTGAAATTAGGGGTACTCATAATAGCAACATTTTGTATCCTTTACCAACATCCAAAAATAACATCTCTCTGCAGACTTCTCAGCCACAGCAAGTTTTACCGCAGCAGGTGACCACGTCAGTCAACTCAGTGGACTCGTTGAATGATCATCATCAAAATGAAGATGACTTCCAGTCTGACTTTAACTTTACTGATTTCTTAAGTCAAATGCATAATGACTCGCAGAACAATAACAGGAATTCACAATCAATGCCACCCACAACAGTATCCCTGTCAAATCTTCCAGTACCCCACTATCCTCATCAACACCTTCACGTGCCCCCGACTTCCAATAATCTCATTCTAAACCAAAGACTTCAATTTCCTACATCGTCGTCATCTATATCAAATACTTCAGTAGTTTCTTGTGCAGACGCTGTGAAACATATTAATCAGTTACGAAGTTGGATTCAAGCCAATTACGGACCTCATGAAGAAATACTCAATAATCATCTTTCCATGGTGGAAAATGCAGTTCTCAAGAAACGAATGAATGAAAGTAGTACTTCCATTTTGGGCGGGCATGTGCATAATAATAGTAATAGTAGTCATCATTGATAATCTCAATTAACTATTTTTGTATTCCGATTTAAAAGTTTTGACGCAATTAATTTAATGAACTTATAATATATACATAGACATGAATTATAATGATCATTTATACAATAAAAGTGAGGAGTAAAAGTTTAAAATATGTGACTATATAAAACTTTGATTACTAAACTGGAAAAAATTCATTTTCGTTTGTATCCTGTTGTATCCCTTTCTCCTGTTATTATTCCACCGCCACCGCCGCGCCCCTAACTCTGCTGTAGGCCATCAACCAAACTGATGTATCTCCTTCATTTCCTACTTGTCTGTATACCTTATTTGGTATTGTTGTATTTGTAACTATTTTTTCATAGAATAACATTAACTTGATCCCTTCCCCCTCCTCCACCACCATACCACCATCATCACTGCTTTCGTTTTTATCTTTTAGCCACATGAAAAAAAAAACTTCTAAAAAATATGCAGGGAAAGTTACAACTCAAGTTTTTATACCACTTCTTCAGTATTAAGCTTGCAGCACATCAGTTTTTCTAAAAGTGTGGAACCCTAACCTTTCGTACCATCCATTTCCATCCCTATGGCTATGGTTGATAGCTGGGTTGGGTTTGGAATGAAATGGAACGAAAGAAGAAGGTAAGGGGGTGCATCTGTACTTCTGTTGTTGAGGAAAGAGAATTTTTTTGTGCAAGCAAGCATGGCAAAACGGGTCGTGTGTGTGCAGTTTAAAAAGCGATAGGAGATGGAAGGGAATAACGATGAGAAAAAATAGATGAAGCTAAAGCATCCACTTCATCGTTTATTATTCTGTCGACGACGCAGTGGTGTAGGTGGTTGGAAAGTGGAAAAAGGAAAGTAAGAGAAAACTCGATGGTGGTGTTGGTGTTATCAAAGTCTTGCCATTTGCACGAAAAACGCATAAAAAATAACCTTGACAGTCGAGGAAGAAAGATTGTCTGAAAAAGTGGTGTGGTGCGTGTGGGGGATGATGGGGGCGGATATTTTTAGGGGAAGAAAAAAATAGTTCCTGAAATTTTTAGATTACATTTTCGGGGAAACTCATTAAAACTTAACGAGCACCATGTGGTGAGGTGGTGGTAGTGGTGTGTTGGTTACAATTTCGCAAAATAGAAAGCGTATTGAATTTTGCACAAAAAAGACACTTGTCTCGAAGCGATGACATCATGACATGGATTTCCAATGAAATGTGTACAAAGTACAAAAAGCATTTCTAATCATTCCAAAATGAAAACCCACAGCCAACAGAACCGTCAACTTACATAAAAGTTTTCCCTGTAGAGTTTGACTATTTATGAAAAAGGAAAAGAGACAGATAAAGCTTTTAATATTATGTACATTGTACATGAATGAGTTTTTTTCATCCTTTTCATTTAGAAATGAAAGTAGGGAGAAAAATAGAATATAGAAAATGTCTGAATTTCAAACAGGCAGTGATAGTAATTAACCCCCCGCGTAGCAAAAGAGATGTGTACGCACATAATATATATAGTAACATCACATCTAAAATTCATAGCATGTGGATTGAATGGATGGATGGTTGGATAGTATTTAATCCTCTCCTTTCTTCCTAAGGCTTCATTTCTTTCGCATGAATAACAACAGCTTTTGGTGGTGGTGGCAGTGGACGGGACGGACTATGGACTTGAACTTGAAAAGCATATCATCATATTATACACAGAAACATATTATATTACTTTTTCTGCCTGGCCTTGTTTGGTAAAGTAAAAGCAAAAATATGGTAGGATTTTCTCTGTATGTTTTGTACACTGTACACATACCGTGTAGAGAGAGTGAACGTGCTCATTGGAAAATGAAGGGGATGGTCGATGGTGGGTGGGTGGTTTTGGTTGGGTTTGGTCTTTCAGCTTTTTTTGCATTCTGTGTACATATTTATATACATATTGTATTCCAACGGTAAAATGAAAACATTCTTTTCCAAGAAAAATATTTCTAAACTAGTTGTATGACTAAAAACCAAACCATCACCCACCACCCACCACCCACCACCCACCCTCTCCAATATTTTCTAAGAAAATATCGTCATCTCACCGTCACCGTTCACCACCACCCGCATGCATAAACATACAGCTTTAAATTTTTTTTCTAAAAAGCTGGGTAGCTTTCATTGGAGTTTTCTCTCCAAAGCTATTGTCCATTGTAATCTAAAATCTAAAGCCATCATCATCATGATTATATGCATCCCCATCGTCCTCTCCCACTTCCCCACGCACACCCCCTCCACATTTATAACCTCAGGGTTGTAATGATATGCGGTTTGAATTTGAATCGATAAAGAGAAAGCAGCCATGGCAATGTCATATCCACCAAAGTCAACTTTGTATTACACAAGCAACACCATCATCATCTTATCAGCTAACTCAAAAAATCCACCCTATTTTTTTAACTCGTAGCATATTACACAACAACCCTTCTTGAATTGCATTGCATGTATCGTTGTAATACTGACTGACTAAAAGTCTGTCACCTTTCTACTCATTTTTTTCTTTAGCTGTTTGTTATTTTCATTGCTTCTTCTCTGAGCTCCTTTCTCCTTCCAGGTTTACTTTTCCACCCTTTTCTTCATCTTCTTCTTCCACACATTAAGAAATCTCCCCTTATTCTCGAGTTTTTTAAGAAATACATCGAAGAACCTTCCGACGAATAAAGAAAAGAAGGGGCTTAAATACCAATCCTTTCTTCTTCTTTTTTACGACTTATGTACACGTTTACTAGAATCAGTTTGAGAAGACGAAGAAGAGGAATAAATACAAGCTCTGTTTTTATTTCACTCTTCAGCATTCAGCCCTGCCTGCCTCAAACTATAAAGCATATGTATCCAATTTTTTATTCCCTGCTACAATCACACACAATCATGCATGTAGACAGAAAGACAAGGGGGAACAATGCAATAGCACAGAAATACGTAATAAAATCTCAAAGAGAAGGAAGAAAGCCGAGAGAGAAGTGTTGTTGCTACTGAAAATCTTTTAGAACAGAAAATATAAAATAAGATCGGTAGAGTTACATTTTGAAAAAACATGAAGGTAATTGTGGAAATAAATCCATTGAGCACACATGGCTTTCCCACTTCACTATATCATCATCCTTTCTCTCTCTCCTTCCTTTGCATAATCATAAAAATAAAATGCATTTAAAGTGCTGTTCTGTTTTATCTCTGTGTAAATATTGCAGTGCATTCATTTATTACCGGTGACGGAGAGGAAGGTGGGGGTGGATGTAGGGAAAGCATGCAAGGTTTTTGTATACTGTGCGTATTGTGAGTCGTAAAATCTAGGAAATCCCAAGCCAGGCCAAACACACTTTGTGTGGACATTCAATACAATATGCATGTGTGGATGGGATGCAACAGAGGGAATCTTAATTTAAGGTTTTCCTTTTCCCAGTAATAATGCAAAGTGTGGTAATTGTTAACTGAACTAAAAATAACTTTATAAGCATCTCTCTCACTCTCTGCTCAGCATCATCTGTGTATCTACTAAAATATAAATGAAATATGAACTTGTTTCTTTGAAATAGAATCCAAAACCTGTAGGTTATGATGATGGTATGAATATTTTGGAATATGCAATGCTTTTGTTCTCTGCACTGCTTCCAGGTTTTTTGTAAAAGGGTGGGGGAGTGGAAGAATGGTGCTGTGATGATATGGTATGGTAGATACTTAGGTGCTGATGTTGTAACTTGTAAGCAATTCATAAAATTTATATGAATTCATTTATTCTAATCCTCTGCCTATGCAATGCTGCTTATTGAGACTAATAGATGGTAATAAACATTTCATTGACACCCGGCTACCATGCAAGTTATATGAGAGTTCATTTTGGATGTAGACAAAAAGGTATAAAATCGTACAAGTGCATTGTGTCTAGCGAGATAGCACCCTCCATATTTCCTCCACTCCAAATAAATATAACACGTTGTGCTTGTACTTATATGAGCATGCATTTACTGCATGAAGAAAAGTGTTAAAAATTGACAATGACTACATTTTCAATGTTGTGCATTGTGCAACGAGGGTCGTTTTATACCTTTGATTTTATTGCAAAACGAACAATAATGTTCTCACAGTTGCTTTCATCTTGCTTGAGCTTGCTTGTTGACTATTTCAATATTTTGCAATAGTCCATTGTAATAATATGCTTATTATCACCTATCCTCCTATTCATTAACGACTTCTTTTTTAATAATCATCATATCATACATACGTACACTTTCCTAAAATGGATTGGTTTTATGACTAAAAAAAACCTCAGCAGGAGTTCAGCACTCAAAATAATGATGATGTGCCATAGACTATTGTCTTTCTTGCTTCAATATACATAAGTGTTGGTGGAGTGAGTGTGAAAAAAGTAATAATTTTCCTTTTTACAACGCAACGATCGCTGCAATATGCAACTCATGGCATAATACATGTGGGTAGTGGATAGAGAGAGAAGGGGATACAAAAGAGGTTTAATTAGTGAAGATAAATGACTTGGTGGTAAGTAAAAAATGAATCATTACCGTATCCTCTACTCTGAAAATTTCAATATATATTTCCAATCAAAGTAATACTTTTGGATTGTAGACAGGAATAGAATGGAAGTGTTTCCAAAAACTCAACCCTTTCATTTCAAAATCATAAAAAAAATCTTTACAATTTTTGGTTATGGTTTATTCACAGTTAGCTATAATGTAAGTAAGGTGTGGTGATGGTGGTGAGAAAAATAGCTACTACACTTTGGTTTCAATACTTTCAATATGAAAAATGATGATGGAAATATGGAAAAAGGGTTGGTGATGTGATGCTAAAATGTAGAGACAGAGAGGCAAACGGTGATATAACCGAGAGAGCCTCCCAATTACTTTGCAATTCTGTTGTGTTGGATTGGATGGATATAGGGATTTTTATGAGTATACACATCTTGGTGACAAGTCAAGTTTGACATTGTCATATGACTTGACACAAAACTTTGGCCGTCAATAAATTATTCTCAAAGTAATAATGAGCTTCTTTAGGAGAAAAAAAGGCTTAGACAGGCTGGCAGAAGGGGATAGCTTATTTTTTTGGCTTGAAAGTTGACTATAAAAACGATAGAATTCACTTTACACTTTTTATTTCATTCTTGTCGATATTGCCATTGCCATGATGTTTTTTTCAAGAGGATGACTCAATCCTTCTCTTCTTCTGTTGAATAATAGATGTATGTACAAAATGTACAACATTTCATACACAAAAAATAATAACAATGGATGCTTTTGCTCGAGTGAATGAGTGATTTTCTCTTTTGGTTTGATATTTGATATTTTCTCGAGCATGACTTGACAATATACTTCAACATTTAGCAGACAGACCAAGACCCCACTTGCATCCAATCCATTCAACGAAACGAAAGCTTTTGAGGAAAAATAGTAAAAAGGGTTATTCAGTATATGACTATTAAAGAATGATTGTTGAGTTGAGAGAAAAATGTCAATTTAGAAGTGAAATGCATTTGGTACTTTGTTGTATTGACATAATTTGGTCCAGACTAGACTACACACTGCAATACACTACAACATATTGTATGACATGAGGGGAAGGTCGCTTTACTGAAAAATGAAGATGACAATGACACTCGCAGCTTTCACTTTGAAAGGAATTAATGAAGTTGTATGTTAAACTTGAGAATGGGCATATTCAATCATTTTAATTTCAATACATTTTCCCGTCAAAAACATAGCATCATAATGTGTTGCATACCAAAAAAAAGTTTCTTCTAAAACAAAAATTTTAAATGGAAAATAAAATAATGATAAGACTCTTTTTCCAACTTTTAAAAGAAAAAGTTTGTTGGTCTACTCTTTATATTCTGAAATAAGTTTATTTGTAACTTTGAACTTGATTCATTAAAATGTCTTTTATTTATCCTCGGGACGATTTTCATTTGGGCATCCTTTTACTCTTCAATAAAAAACAACAATAACCATTTTCCCTTCGTTTCTGGTTCCATGAATTTTCATATCATTTTTATGATTATTATCATTACAACTTTATAAACAACTCTTTCTGTTAAAAAATTAACTTGTCCATATTTTCCATTTTAAATGATTATTAAAAAACCAAGATGTCTATGCTAACCAAGGTGCGTGGGAGGTGAATGTCTTCAAAGATTTGAAATTCTTAGACATGAAAGCAGCTAAAGAATTTTGCATAATAATTAAATACATGCATTCTGCATGGAATGTACCACGTTTCACTCACTCATACTGCATTGCAATATTCACGAATAAAAATGCTGTTGATTCCTTAAAAGTTAATAATGTTGGTAAAACCTGGAAATGGGTGGACTGGTCTGGTAGTGGGTGCATTTTTTAAAGGCATTAATGTTCTAACTGCTGTTGTTGTGCTGTTTATTCCATTTATTTGTCGTATTATTTAATGCAAGCATACACACAGTGCGTAAAGTGTGTACATTCATGAAAAACTTAAAAACTTTCCAAGAACTCTCAAAATTGCTTGAGGAGGAAAGGGAAGAAGGAAAGAAAAGTTGTAAGAAAAAAAATATATCGTATAAAGAGACTCAGGAAAAAGGAGAGAGAGAAGTGAAGGGAAACTAACCATGAAAGGGAGAATCAACGAGCGAGCAAAAAGATGAGGATGAAAGCAGATCATTAGCTCTCTGGGATCGGCGGATGGGAGCACCAAAAAAGCCAGGCAGGTTTATTACTTCTTTGTGTACACAAAATGCATTTTCATATTAGAATTCTCTACCGTCGACTACCGACCGAGATGTGCTCTTATATATTTTATACCTTATTAAAATAGCTTAAATACTTTTCCTTGCATTTCTCCTTACGCATTATCAACAACAACAGCAGTCAGTGCGTACAAGATTATTACTGGGGAATGCAACGCATGCATTTAGTCGTGATGTGATCATGATGATGATCATCATCATAAAATTGTGCTCTGCTCAACTAACTACCCAGTCGGCGAGTTACATAATAATAAAATGCAAGCGGAACGCACAAAACGCACTACTCTTTCCCACTGCCATGCCACCATCAAACCATCCATCCAACCATAAAGAAAGGTAAAAGGAGAGAAAATGTACGCACTACGCACATATAAAAAGCCATGTTGTTGCTGTTGCATTTTAGGTATTATTATTAAAGTTTGTACATCCTTTTTTCTCACGTGGATGCAGCTGAATAAAGCGAGAGACTGATTGCAAGTTGCAAGAGAGAGAGAGAGAGAGAGAGACGATGATGTTGTTATGTTGGTTCAGCCCAACTCTTTTGTTGCCGATGAATATGACGGGGATGATGATGATTATTATGCGTAGAATACTTGTCTATCTTGTCTACTGACTAGTCAAAATAGACACCGATCGACGAGAGTAGCTTGTTTGTTGTGTTTTTCCCTTGTTTGTTTAAAATTAATAATAATAGCCAAAAAACCTTACTTACTACTGCCACTCACTACACTGTCTATACCATGCATATGATCAAAGTAAAGGGTTAACAATGTATACATATTGAAAATGTGCGTAGCGTAGTACTCTTCCTCATCGTCACAGAAAAAAAAGTTGCAAGGTTTTTGTAACAACACTATTTTATTTAGACATCTTCTCCTTCACTTCCGCTTTTATCTTGATTCAATGTTCCGCATGCTGTGCAAAGTATATAACCGGATCACAGGAAAAATAAATTCTTTTCCTTTGAGTTGGTTTTAAGAGAAGAGTAAAAAAGAGTGAGTGAGAGAGGCTTACTTTTTTAAAGGATAAAAAAGGAGGAAGTGGATGAAAATGTACAAGTTTTTAGTAGCATATAAGCCAGTTTTAAAGGTAAGCCATGCATAACTAACTCAAAATGTATATTGTTGGCTTTGTACAAAAAAGAAGAAGATGAAGGGAAAAAGTATTATGATTATGACACTGTGTATATGTAGCAGTTATACACAAGTACACTTTCTTCCCGTCATAGTAGTTGCCATCTTTCCATAATACTTTTTTTTGTGTAATGTGTACTTAGGCTGATTATGACTTTCTTCCTCCTTTTTATACTTTGTGTGCTTCTTCTCGTAACAAGTCGCTGTGCGTAAAGTAAAGTGCATTACGCACTTTTTACGCACATACGACGAAGCAGTGGCAATCATTATTATCATCTCTTTTTTTCTATTTCCTTCTTTTGTGTCGATATATTTATGATAAGACTCAAAAAAGTAGTAGTAAGCAGGAGGAGAGGTGGTGGTTTGGTTGTAATAATAATGCATTTTGTGAGCTCGGCTCTCACAGCTCAACTCACATAATTTTTTTTCTAGTTAGTATACTAAGTTGGATGGGTGTGGGTGGTTTTTTGGAGACTTTGAATTTGTTCAGACTCCAGACTAGACAAAACTGTTTGGCTGTGGGGCTTGGGCTGGGAAAAATATAAATGTGCAGTGAAGCGATGAACTCAAAGCGGTCTTCTTAATAATAACAATGCACTTATGTACAATTTTGTTTGCTACTGTATAGCTGCGTATGAGAATGCACGCACTACGCACTAATAAAAAAAAACTTGTATACATATGCGTTTTGTAAGCAATTTTTAATGGAATGGTTATGACTACATATTATGGCAGAATAACAAATCAGTCAAGTTATGGAACGTGCACAATGAATAGTTATGGAGAGTTGGAGAGTAGTGTGCTTGTGTTATGTATGCACATGTTCATGTTCATAATTTCAATTTTTTTTGGACGGATGGATGGACTGGAATATTTTCTGATGTGAGGGTGGAGCCGTAGAAAAATGTAAACAAGGAAGTAAGAAAGGAGTAGTAGCTGAAAAAAAATACAAGTACAGCTTTAATAGTATTTACACAAGAAGGAGTCTAGTCCCAGACTGGTTTGTTTTTTGGGGTGTTGAATTTTTTCTCCGTCGGACGGATGGACGGGACACAAAGAAGTTAAGAAATGATGATGTTGATAGCAAAGCAGGAATACAATTTGTTGGTTGATTTGATATACAACATTTTGGTGGTGGTGGTGGTTGAGGTTGTACACTGTGTGGACAAGTTGTTACTTTGTTACTGCACCTTTCTTTGAAAAATAACCTTTTAGAAAATTCAGAGAGTCTCTCTCTCTCGCTCGTCTTGTCATAAAATATAATCCTTTCTCATGAATATGGAATTTTTAGATTTTTAAGCATGGTGACTAGTCACATGGTTTTGTATTATGTTATGATATGAATATGATAAGCTTCTTGTTTAGCAGAGAGGTATTGGATTGGGCATGCAATAAATATGCATCGCAAGCAAACAACTTGCTTTTTTCATGCTTTATTTGGTTTCAATGTTGAGGAAAAAGGCATGAATGAAAAATTATCGTGTTCATGCACGCTCCTTTAGTAAAAAATAAATACTCCTACACTAAACCAAGTGGTGCATTTAGTTTCTCTCTGTATAATTTTTTTGTACCTCAATAAATATTAACTTTATCGTTTTCACCATGCTTTGTTGGATGCATTAAATCAAGTGCTTAAAAATATATTATATGCATGTTCATGACTTTTAACAATAGAGCGCATTAAAAAAATACGACAAGGCAAATGAAAAAAGGGTTAA
The DNA here is from genome assembly GCA_034695465.1 of Entomobrya nicoleti. NCBI lineage: Eukaryota > Metazoa > Arthropoda > Collembola > Entomobryomorpha > Entomobryidae > Entomobrya > Entomobrya nicoleti. Next base: position 23,057 of record JAQFZG010000697.1, read on the forward strand.
GTAGAAAATGTCCAGTCTTTTTTTCTTACTTGCTTGCTAACAGTTTTGTCAAGTAATTTACAACATTCTCTGAATAAAAATAAGAATATTATTCAACCTGACACCCACACAACAAACAGAGTGAGAAGAGAAGAAGGAGAGAAAATTTAATTTACACTTTTTTGTCATAAGAAAAGAAAAAAAAGCAACAGAGAGAGAGATCCTTTTTTACATGGAAGGTTAGTCACTCTCTCTCACTTTACTTTGCTTGTTTATAAAATTCATGAATAGAAATAAGAAAAGTTTTCTCCAGAATATAAAGATATGCTTGGTATACATTAGATATAATGTATATACATTTTTTAACATTGAAAATAAAAACAAGCTGCTTGTTGGTCGATGATAAAAAAAATTCCCTGGAACCAAAATAATTCTCCAGACTCGCCTCCACTCACTCCACTCCCGGAACAAAATGAGTAAGCATAGTAAATTGTGACTCAAAACAGACCAGTTCAAGTCCAAAAGGAAAACCAAGGCCTAGGCCAACAACTGCATATACTCATTTCATATATCTGAGAAATGGAATTGTACTGGGTTAGGGTACAATATACAAAGTTTGTATATAAATTTTAATGCAATGTTGTATGTGTATATCATATCGCACTACTACATACCTACTCACGCACAATATTTTTGTAGGGAGAACTTTCAACCAACCCTCCATGTAACATTTTCTGTACATACCTTTTAGGCAGTTTTTCTCTCCTCTGCTTTTACCACATCGTAATGTAATGTAACTAACTGTACTACTTTACTTTGTGCACCAAAAAGCCGACTGACTACTAACTGCATAAACTGCATACTTTATATACATTGTAAATAGAATGACGTGTTTACTGTGATACGGTAGTATATACAAAGTTTGGTTTCGGTAAAGCCTGGATAAAAAAAACAGGACTTTTTGTATTTATATTTCTCTGTCTACTTGTCAGACGGACAGACAGACAGGCATCGGACTCAGACTCTGGAAAAAGAAAGACTGTATAAAGCAGGGCAACAAAAGCAACAACAACGGTTTGGATTGTTTACTATTTTGAGCAATGGAACACATGGGTCCTCATCACACAAAAAATATAGTAGTCAAGTTCAGTTCACCGTTCACCCTCACTCAGAAAACAACCACTACCACAACCGATCGACCATTACATGTCTTCCGTATTCCGTATATTTTCAATATCTTTTTCCCGTACATAAGCTTGTGTGGGTACATTCCATTTGAACAATGGGGAATTTTTGTGAGAAATAATGCGCATTAACTGTATAAAAGTTTTGTATATAGGTTTAGATATGTACTATGTGTACGCATTTTCCATGCGTTCTCACAAGTATTATCCATCATTTTGAGCAAATAAAGCCTACAAACACAACAGAAACTTTGTACATAGTAGTTTCAGTGAACCAAATAGTCAGTTGTACAATACAGAGAGTCTCAGTCACAGTCACCCTCGCTCTCTTTCTATCGAAAACTGTTAAAGTTGCTTTCAGTTTTTTAAAAACAAAAGGAAGGGAAGGCAAAAGCCCAATTTGATATATGATGCATGGGAGTAGCAGTTCAATAGACAAAGAGATTGTTCATAAAAGTAATAAAAATAGCAAACTGACGCTGACAGCCAAAGCCAGAGCAGTACAATGTGCAATATGAGATTTTTCAGAGCTTCTCTATTTACTTTACAATTCCCTTGTTTCTCTCTTGAGAAACGCGGAAGACTATTCTCTTTAAATTTGAATGGATGCACTTTTTCCACTGCAATCTGCAATACTCTGCAGTTTTCTAGTGCAATAAGCCATATAAAAGCGATGTAAACTGAGAATCTTCCTTTTTTCTCGAGAGTAGAGTTCTCCTATTTCTCTTTTTAGTCGTTTTCTGTTTTCCAGGGAAAAAGTAGGAGGAAGGTTGAAGGTATAAAAAAAGGATGTAAGAAAACTCGATATGCAGTTTTCCTGCATGTTACAGACTGATAGACACGACGAAGCAACTGAGCAGAGCGGCAGTAAAGATAAGGATTTTTTTATACTACCTCGCGTCTTACAAAACTTATTTACAAAAGTCTCTCTGGCTGAATTGAAGAAGACGATGGCGATGATGGGAATGATGGCAACTTTGAAATTTCTTGGGCCTTTGTTCAAAATAGTCTACATTGTTATTAGAGAGTTGCACTTTTTGAGGAGTTCATGCTGCTGCTGCGGTTTAAACTAGAGAGAAAGGGTTAAATAGATGATTGTGTATATTTTTTTACTTATTGGAATACTTTGAATGTTGCACTGCACATATTGCACCTTTACCATCATCACCTTTTTACATGAATTTTTGTGTGCTTGGTGCATTTTCACACTTTTTTGAGGTAGCAGCGTCGAGTCAGCGTCTTATCGGCAAATGTAAAGAAAAAGCTGTGTTGACTGACTTGACTCTGCATCTCTTCTTCTCAAGAAGATTTTTGTTATCATCGCATATCATCGTGATGATGATCATCTTTACCACCACTACCACCACCATCGCATCATCACAACCAAAAGCAGTAGTCTGTAAGTTTTGTTGAGTGAGTGCAATGTGCATAATACTTTATCCATCTATATTGCATGCTATATATTGTACATGCATATCTTTTATACACACAGCTATATATACAAAAGAGTGAGTGAGTATTTTCTTATGAAACTTTTGGTTATAGAATTTTTGTTAAGAAAAATGAAAGAGAGTTGGGTTGTTGGCTGAGTGTGTGTATACTATACTGACTGGCAAAGGCAGTCGTGTGTTGAGTGTCGACTCTGCTTGCATTCTTGTTCAACAGCTCTCCCCTCTCTCACTCAGCCTTCTCAACAAAAACATTCATACTTTGTTCACTTGCTTTTTATATGAGTTTTCTCTCTGATCTAAACTGAACAGCAATAATCACCACACCACCACCACCAAAAACTTTGTGTGCAGTTGGAAAAGGAGAAGAGTTGGATTTGTGTGCTTGAGTAAAACGCAGGCTGTTGTAAAGCCTCTCGTAAGTCGATGCTGGAAAAAAGGAGATCTGTGGATCTCTGTGCCTGTGTGCTATACTGTTTTGTTGACTATGTCTGTATAAAAAAATGTAAAGCAAGTGTTATTGTTATTTGGGTTGGTTGCCTACTCTGTTGAGTTTGACTAGACTAGGCTGCTGTTTGTGGAAGAAGAATCACCTGGGTCCCTAGTCCTATGGCCTGTGTCTGTGGATAACACACACACGTAAATATATACAGAGGAAAGTTAAATGTGTAAAAAACGCATCTTTGAGTTTGAGAGGAGATGGTGATGATGATCATCGTCAAGAGGAGAGAGAAGCCCCAGCAACTTTTACCAGAATAAACATACACTTTAGTGTGGGGTTCGTTCGCTGATCTGTTCTTCATCTTCTCCAGTTCTCCAGCAGAGGTTGAGTTGAAATGTGGGAGATATCAGAGGCGCATCGGCAGCGAAAAATAGAACAAATACACACGATAATATGCTACACAGCATAGTGTGTGTAGTAAGTTCAGAATAAACTACGTTTTTTGAACGCGATCGTGATCATTTGTGAACCTTTTCTTCGTGAAAACTTGCATGCTAAATTTTTTCGTGTTTTAAGAAAAAATGGATTTCAAGTCGTCAGGAAAGAAAGGGTAAAAATTAAAGTGAACTTTGTGAAGAAAATTGAGTAAAACTGTGTTTACATGAAACAGCAAGCAGAAGAAACAAAAACACTACACACGCTTTGCATGCTTCATAATCTGTTAGTTGTAAAGTGCGTTATACGTACATCACATCTCTAAAAAAATATCTCATCTAAAAATATGTGACTTTGACACGCTCACTCTGCTTTTGAAAGGAGGATGACGACGATTTTACAACTAAACAAGCGACTGGGACATGAGTATGAGGATAGTTGCCATTTGTTCTAGTGCTACTTCTGTGCATGGATATATTTTTTAAACTTAACCAACATCCTGCTAGCTTTATCCAGTTTGGCACTGCTGGATTTATTGGTAAAGGATGATGGAATGGAATTGAATATAGAACGGAACTAGAAAGAATAATTTTGGAAATGACATGTACGGTTTTTTTGGTGGTGACAGTGGCAGTTCCGCTGTTGACTGGACTGGTTTTTGTGGTTATTGTGTAATAACATATTTTTAGATTTAGATTCAATCTAAATGTGAATAATATTTTAGTTATCTGAATTTATTTTGAGAATAACTGATACAGTAACAGTGACAGGAAAAAAACGTGCTTAGTGGAAGAAGACAAGGAATAATAAAAGTGTCAGGAATACTCTCTCTCGCTGTGTTTTGTAGTGAACAAACCTTACAAAAAAATTCAGAAGAGAAAATATAAATTGATCTGTTCTTTTGCTCTTGAAGAAAAAAAGTACATGCATATATAAAGCATACATTATACAGTTTACAGAGAGTAAATGTAATACATGTACATGAACATGTGCTTTGGAAAAAAGGACAGAGAATGGAATTTCTCTTGACGTGACACGACACGGTAATAAACAAAAAATGAAAAAGAATAATTTCTCATGCATTTTTTCTCTTTATTTTTCATTTCTCATGATGACAGCATCAACAGCACAACAAAGACACTAACACTAGTATGCTTGGTACATATATCCAGAGAAGAGGAATAAAAAAATGTTCAACAAAAAAATATACACTTTACTGACTAGACAATCAAAAGTATAAAGTGTCTTCTTGACAGCCTGATTTTCGTTTTGCTTGGTTTAGTATTCCATATCATATCATTTAAACGAACTAGACAAGTAATATAAATTGATGCCAAAGTGGCAAAATACTAAATAGTAATATTGAGATTGAGAAGATCTCTCGGCTGATAAACAAAAATAGCTATACATTGTAAATGTAATGTGGCATTACATAATGTATCATGTTATTGTTATGTAGCTAACCAGCGCAGTTGTCACTCATTCCATTTTCCTTGTATGTTTTCCTGCATATTCAACCATTCCAATGAATCCGATCTCTTCCTATTCCATCCAGTAGTAGGCAAACCAGAGTACTAATTATAACAACACGACATTTTATTTCGATAAATAGCTCTCACACAACTAGTTTT